>JAANYP010001686.1:0-17310 GCA_020465985.1 Centrapalus pauciflorus
TCAAAATAATTTTAAAAACCAGTAAAATTAATTTAGTGTAGAACACATGAAAATATATAATAAAATATTTTTAAAGACATACGAGTAATTATTATCATCAATTAAAAACTAAAAAATAACGTTTCGAGTTTATATTTTTAAAATAAAATTTAAATCTTTTGTAAATCATAAAATAAATTATTTTTATCAAGCATTCATTTGTATTCTTTTTAAGTTAAATGATTTTTAATAAGGATTAAAACATCTATAAAAATATATAAATTGTTAGTTCATCATTTTGATGATTAAAAACTAAAAACAAAATAGTGTTTTAACTTTAAGTTTCCTTTTTGATTTTTTGTTGAAAAAATTAACGTTTTCATGAATAATAAAATAAAAAATTAAACATTTTGATGAACAATAAATAAATTTGAAGGTTTTTCATAGTTTTTTTATAACTTTTCTAAAAACATTTAAAAAAATAACTTTTTAAGAAATGTTTAAAAAATTTTAAAATTTTCAAAGCAATTAAAGTTTTTCAAAATGTTTTAAGTTTTTAACATTTTTTTCAAAATGTTTAAACTATAAAAATGTTTTTAAACATTTATTGAAAGTGCTAAAAAGTTGTTATGTAAATATTTTAAAACGTCAAAAAAGTTTCTAATACTTATTTACAATGTTTACATTTATTTTTAAAAATGTTTTCTTTTTTTTTTTTAAGGTAAAAATATAAACTCAAAACATTATTTTTTAATTTTTAATTAATAATAATTATTATACTATTGTCTTTATTAATATTTTATTATTCAAATTTATGTATTTTATATTAAATTAATTTTACTGGTAAAACTAATTTTTTTAGATTAGTCTGTTATTTAATTTGAAATATCAATAAAAACAACATTAATAATAATTAGAGTAAATTGCAAAAATGGTCCCTGTGGTTTGGTCGAAATTATGGATTTGGTCCCTGGTCTTTAAAAATTGCATAAATGGTCCCTCAAAATACTATTTACTTGCAGAAATGGTCCCTCTTTCTCTTAACTTTTTTTAAATGATGATTTTGCCCTTTTTTCTCAATAACAATTTTAGTCCCTCAACTATGTAATTTATTTTCAATTTTAGTCCTTTATATTAGTTTTTTGTTTTGTTTAAATTTTAAATGCTAAATTAAAAAATTAATTATTATTAGTTATACATTTTTATTTTTTAAAATATATTTATTCTATATTTATTAAAAATTATCCCATTAGAATATTTTATTTATATTTCTTTATATATTCAATTTAATTATTTAAAAAATTCTTTATCTTGTGTTTCATTTATTATACATTTTTATTTTTTATATGTTTTTATCTAACTATTTCATTACATTAATATACTTTGATTTAACTATATTTTTTAAGAAAATATATAAACTAAGGGTTTTATTCATTTTCATTTAAATATCTTTTTTTTTTCAATATGTTTGTATTCACATTCAGTATTTTTTTTTTCATTTTCATTTTGATATTTTCTTATGTTAATACGTTAACTTGAAATTTAGTATTTTTAGTGTTTTATTCATTTTGTTTTAACTATTTCGTTACTTACTACATTTTGATTTAATTATAAATTTCTAATAAAAATAATATAAAGTTAACGTTTATTCTTTTTAGTTAAATATTTTGTTACGTTAATACATTTCAACTTGATTATTATTTTCAATAATAAATATATAAACTTAACATGTGATTCATTTTTATCTTAGATATTTTGTAACGTTAATACATTTCAAATTACCTGTAATTTTTAAGTAATATATATAAACTATATAAACTTAACATAAACATTTATATGTTTTGATTTAACGAGATGTCTACATTTTGGATTGTATATTTTTTGTTTAGTTAGATACATTTTGGTTTGTATATTTCATAATAAAATCAAACATATCAATGTAATAAAATAATCAGAATAAAAATAGAAACATATTAATGTAACAAAATAATCATAATAAAATGAATAAATCAGTAAAATGTATTACAATAAAACTATTTAAATCAAAATGAATAAAACTCCAAAATAATTAGAATAAATGATAGTTTGAGCGCCACTGTACGTAACAAAATAGTTAAATTAAACTGTCCCTAAGTTTATTATTTTGTCATAGAAATTATAATTAAATAAAAAAAATATTAAGATAATTATATAATTAGATGCAAACATATAAAAGATAAAAATATGTAAATATTTTTACAAATAAACGTAAGATAAATAAAACTATAATTAATAAATTGGATATATAAAAGTGACGTAAATTAAATAAATATAAAGGTAAAAATAATGATAAATTTAATAATAAAATATATATATTTTAAAAAATAAATAATAATAGTAATAATGAAAATTTTAAGTTAACATTTAATATTTAAACAAAATGTAGAAATTTATGATAAGGACTAAAACTGAAATAAATTACATAGTTGAGGGACCAAATTTGTTATTGAGAAAAGGGCAAAACTGTCATTTAAAAAAAGTTAAAAGAAAGGGGGCCATTTTTGCAAGTAAATAGTGTTTTTGGGGACCATTTATGCAATTTTTAAAGACTAGAGACCAAATTCATAATTTTGACCAAACCACAGAGACCATTTTTGTAATTTACTCTAATAATTATTAAACAAGTAAGGGTAAAATGGTCATTTTAAATGGCCAAAAGACCAAATCTGTAACAAAACTTCAACCACAAGGACTGTGAGTGTAATTTTAAAGCTAAAGGATCCAATCCATAATTTCTAATAAACCACAGGGACAAAATTTGTAATTTACCCTTGCTTTTAATATAATGAATTGAAGTGATTAATTTAAGGAAATAAAATAGGAAGGAAAGATAAAAAATTATTTATATAATTTTTAATAAATTAAATTGATCATTGAATAGTTCTAAATTAGGAAAAAGAGCGGGAAAATGAAAAATGAATACATTGATAGAAGAGTAAATTACAGAATTGGTCACTGTGTTTTGTTCAAAATTATGGAAACAGTCCCTCAACTTTCAAAATTGTAGTGACGGTCCCTCAAACCACTTTTTACTTGCATAATTGGTCCTTCTGTTTCTAAAATTTTTAAAAATGACAATTTTACCCTTCTTCTATTACAAGTTTGATAATTTAAATTTTGGTCCCATTTCTTAATTTTCATTATTGGTTTTAAATTTAAAATATTAATTTAATAAATTATGATTTGATTCATTATTAATTATGTTATTATTATTATTTTTATTATTATCATCATCATCATCATCATCATCATCATCATCATCAATTATACCTATTTATTTTGTAAAATAAATATATATTTCTTTACTAAAAATTATTTTTATTTATATACTTAATTAGTCAAGTCATGCATCTTTTATGTATTCAATTTATTTATTAAAATTTTATTTATTAATATTCTATTGGTTAAACTATTTGTATAATTTTATTATTTATACTTTTCCATCAAACTATTTCATTACGTTAATAAATTTGATTTAAATTTACTAATTCATTATGTTTTGATTTTAGTTTACAAATATTTTTTTACACTAATATGTTTTTATTTAAATTTATTGATTCATTTATTTGGATTTAAATTTATTGTTACGCCAGTATGTTTGGATTTAAATTTATTATTTTATTTGTTTGGTTTTAAATAAATGCCTTAAAAGTTATAAAATTACTAATATATATTAAAAATAATTAATTTTACAAATAATTTTATAAATAAAAAAATAATATATTTTTTAATTAGATTTATAGATAAAGTACATATAAGATTTAATTTGAATGTAAATTTAAATCTTATCTATTTATTAATATTTAAAGATGTAAGAAATAATATATTGTATTTATATTTTATATTTATTAATCTTTATTGATATTAAAAATAATGAATTATATTTATCTTTTAGTTTATTTTATTTAAAAATAATATATTTTGTTACATTAACACGTTTTGATTCAAATTTAGTATTTTATTTTTTTAATTTTAATATTTTCTTATGCCAATACGTTTTGATTTCAATATAGTATTTTAATCTTTTTGATTTACAAGTTTATACATTAATATGTTTTATTCGTTTTCACTTAAATATTTTAATTTTCACTTAAGTATTAACATATTAAAATTTATTAGTAATGAAATAGTTTGATGGAAAATTTAAATCAAAATGTAATGAATATATTAAAGTAATGAAATAGTTTGATGGAAAATTAAATCAAAATTTATACAAATAGATAAGATTTTGATTTAAATAATGAATTAGTAAATTTAAATCTTATCTATTATCATTTAATTCAAAACGTAATGAATTAGTAAATTTAAATCAAAATATACACAAATTTAAAATTTATGAAAGTAATGAAATAGTTTGATGGAAAATTATAAATAATAAATTTATACAAATAGTTTAACCAATAAAATATAAATAAATAAATTGAATACATAAAAAGATGCATAACTTAACTAATTAAGTATATAATTAAAAATAATTTTTAGTAAAGAAATATAGATTTATTTTACAAAATAAATATGTATAATTATAATAATAATGAGAATAATAATAATATTATAATTAATAATAAATCAAATTATAATTTATTAAATTAATATTTCAAATTTAAAACCAAAAATGAAAAATTAGAAAATGGACCAGAATTTAAATTACCAAACTTGTAATTGAAATAAGGGCAAAATTGTCATTTTAAAAATTTAAAATAGAAGGACCAATTTTGCAAGTAAAAAGTGGTTTGAGGGACCACCACTGCAACTTTGAAAGTTTTTGACAATTTTCATAATTTTGAACAAACCACAGTGACCAATTCTGTAATTTACTCTTGATAGAATGACACGTGGCAATGTAATGTTCTCGTTTATTATAATATATTGATTAGATAATATATAAAAGATTAATACTATTTAATGAATATATAATTTTAGTATTAATTATAAGAGATTTAAATAATAAAGATAATTGAAACGCCCAGTTCTAATAACGCGACGCTTTTACTATAATCTGCAACATAAACCTCGAAGTAATAAAATAAAGCTTTCTAAGTTCAAACTTCAATTTCAGTACATAAATAAACTAAAACCACCACATTCAGAGTGCGCTAAAACAAAACATCTAGTTATTACAACCAAATTTAAAGTCTAGGGATCTACCCATCCCAAGTACAAAATATAAACCAGAGTAAATGCGAAAGTCTTTTTTGATACCACGAGTTATCAAACTCTAGATCCTGAAGCTGCTGTCTTTCCCTTATCAGCTAAACATGAAAAGTTGTCCCCACAACCGGGGTAACTCGTCGCCTAGCGAGTAACAAATTTAAAAGCACAGACAAGCATATATAACATGATCAACACAAATATCGGCTCAAGTTCAACATATGCAGCATTACGACTTGCTCGGTTAAGCATACACGAATAGGGTATTGTTATCGGCTCGCCCGATAACAAGTACACGGCGTACGACTCGCTCGGTTAGCACGTGTACAAAACATGCGGCTCGCCCGACATGCAACTCGGAAGCACACATCAACCTCACTTAATCCACATAATATACCATATGCATACCGGGGAAAGGGTTCTCAGATATCGGCTCATGGCAACGAAATAAACAACAACATACGAGGCTAAGCATGGTAGTTAAACAATAATCATGGCAATAAAAACGAATGAGATATCCAGTGCAAACATATCAAGTATGATCATTTGCGAAATTAAATCAATTACTCACTGTGTTTGCAATCCGTACTCGCCAACGATAACTCGATATCCACTGAAAGCACTACCGAGAGCCTCGCGTCTCAAATGAACCACTAGAGTCCTGATATAAAAGTATAATGTCTATTTATCAATATCCTTAACTTTATAATTTACGATGTCCAATAATTGATTCTATTTATTGATTAAAAGATATTTCTTTATGCTTAAACATATGTAATTATTTATAAGCAACCGATATAAATAATAACTCCATCCTAGCTTGATCCACTTGATAACCCATTTAATTTAATTAATGTTCAAACCCAACATATATTCACATAAATACCTCGTTTAAACTACCCAATAATAAACTACCTAAATAGTCCACTTAACCAATTTAAAGGTCTAAGACTAACTTAATTATGATGTAGCCCAACATCTACTAATTATTGTAGTAGCCCAATATTTAATTAAGAAGTCCAAGATAACTAAACCATTGAACCCAATTAATATTCAAATGAAATATTAAAACTTAAGCAAAATTCCCTACTTATTTCTCAGTTCGGGAACAGAGATAGCAAAAAGAATTTGCAACCATTTTAAAAACCAAAATCCACCTATGATCTCTAATATATTAATTAGCCCAATAAAATAAAATAAAATTTAGCAGCCCACCCTTACTCACTCTCTCTCTCGGTGAACAAAAAAGGAGAGAAAAGAACATATCTTTAATAGCCCACTAAGGAAAATAAATTAATCCCAGCCCACCCTAAAATATTCCTTCCTTCTTGTTGCAATCCAGAACAGAAAAAAAAAACACAGACAAAACTAGGACCAGGCAAAGCACCGGCCAGCAGAAAGGAAGAGAGCGGTGGCCACCGGCCACGTTGCCGGCGCCGGCGCCGCTTGCTCCTCCGGTCGAATCCCACACAACTCTCACACACATCTATTTTTACTCTCCAATCTCATTAATCAATCCAAATAACACAATAATTTCAAGTCTAACAGTTTCTCCAACTTCCATGGAAACTCATCAAATAGATTCCAAATCCGAAATTGACTATTGAATCTCATTCTAATATAGTTTCTAATCTCTTTTGTATTGATTTTATGCATAAATTTAAGGTAAATCTTAAAACCCATCTAAAACCTTTATAGACTCCATTAATGGAGATTTTCATGTTTTTCAATTAAATGTGAAGATGATGATGATTACCCTTGATGTTTAATGTTTATTTCAGTTTCATAATCCTTATAAATTCTATTATCAATGTTATAATTTATGCTAAAAATCAAAGACAAATTTATAATCATTAACTCAAAGTGTTGAAGTTGATGAAGATGAACAACTTGTGCAGAAGATGACAATGGTGGAGATGATTCAAATCTACAAATTCAGCCCAAACTCTATAAACATTTCAGATTTTGTGTGTGTGTGTGTATGTTCTTGATAATAGGTTTAGAATGAAAAGTGATGATAAAAATAAAATGAGGAATCAAGTTAGTTATAAAGATTATGGTGTGTGCATGTGAGGTGGTTTCTTCTTTCTTCTTTCTTTTTACATAAATATTATAATTATTTTCTAATCTTTAAAATTACAAAAATTCATTGATTTATATGGCAACAATTGAATTGATAATTCATGTCCTATATATATATATATATATATATATATATATATATATATATATATATAGACTAAGGATCTTTTGTGAACACTTTATTCGTTGTGAACAACCATAAAATAGCTTTTGAATCTTATGAATCTTGTTGAAAATACTAACGAACCCTTCTATTAACTCATTAATCTTATTGGATCCTATGGATTTTATTGAATCCAATTAATTTGTCGAATCTCATGAATCGTGTTGAATCTTATGCATCTTGTTATAAAAACTACGTACTATGCACCTTTTGAATGTTCTGAATCTTAAATAGACACTTCTATGAACCTTTTGAATCATATGAATCATATTACAAACACTTGTTGATATATATGAATGATTATATGTATTTTTTTTATTTGTTCACAACGTTCACAACGAATAACTTGTTCACAATGGATCCCATCCCTATATATATATATATATATATATATATATATATATATATATATATATATATATATATATATATATATATATATATATATATATATATATATATATATATATATTCCAAATTCGTATTTAAATTTAGCGACTCGAAATTAATTAATTATCTCAAAATTAGTGTGTGTTACAATCTCCTACATGTTGGATTGATCTCGTCCTCGAGATCATATGAAATTAAGTAAATCGGGTACCTCATTTACATATTTGTTTTACATTCCCACATATATTTTCAGACCTCAGTGATATGTCACCTCAATTTAACAAATAACACCAATCGCTCAACTTCGCAAAGCAAGCACTAATACTCCTCGGTTATAAGAATACCTTTGCTCTACATATCTAATCATGCGCTTAGACTTCAATGCTAACTGATAATACTTACCTGATAATGCTTACCTCTATAATTCAATAAAATTCTTTTCTATTGTGCATTTCATAGTAAAATTTATGATTTCACGTACTAATGACTAGCTGACATCCCTTGCCATCTAATTAACATCTCTACAACTTCAACGTAAACATCATCACTGCCAATTCTAAGTCGTGTATCAAGTCTTTTCTCTCATCACTTTTCGGCTATCTCAATGTATAAGTGATTACTCTTCCTTGTTACATCAAAACACTATATATACATATATCCTTATCTACTCACTCGATATGTGAATGATACTTCTTGAACCAATAACATGAGCATTATAAGCATCCATCTAATTCATATCAGAATCACATTCAATCCCCTAGTAATTATAACTACAAATTCTAAAGTGAAATCTTGATCACCAACACTAAGCATATAAGTAAATCTCTTAAGCCTATGACACACGCTCACTCACGGTCTCAACATCAATATAAAAGAATTACATTCAGATGACATGAAAAAGAGGCACATATATAAAAATGAATGTTGGTAACCCAGTTAAACAACAGATAGATGAGTAAAGCGTTAAGTCAAAAATACCCGTAAGCACATCAGGAGTCTCATAGGCCTCATCAGCAGTGATCTGAAAAGCACGGGTCGGAACTCTTTCAGTGTTGCCTCTCCTCGATTGGTGACGGGCCGTCGTTGTGACCCGCAGATTTAGTCCTTAGATCCACTATTTAGCTAGAGAAGTAAGGGTCGAATCCACAGGGAGTGTAGTTGTAATTAGGGTTAGGTTATTAGCCTTATAAGTTTATTGAAAGAACTTAAATTGTGAATTTGAATGATTTGTTTAGATTAATGATTTGCAATCGCTTTGTAACTAAAATTAGTGGCAAAATAACTAACGTAGTAGATAAACAATCAAGAGACAGATAACCATTCACGGGATCACCACGACATAAGTATTACTCACTATAATTTCATGCAACGATCACATAGACATAATCAATTGCGCGACTAAGTTAATCAAACATGTTTTAACCAATAACTCTCGGCATATCGTATGCAATATTAATACTTGTCTTAAACCCTAAGCTAATGGACTTGACACAAATAATAGTACTACGATAAACTATCTTGCTTTTACCAATCAAAACATACAATCATAATCATAGCCGAATCCTTATCATTTGCATACACATAATAGATCTCAAATAATGAAAATACATCAAAGCATGAGAAATTAAAGTAGAGTAAACTTAGCCGTAGATCCCCCTCAAACGGCTAATGGGATTAGCCGCTCATCGTATGCTCTTAACAATCGTAGATCTGAGTCATAACGTAGCTTGCGAATCACCGTCTTTGTTCTCGTATCGTAGATCCACTCCGGCAGGGCTTCAGCACACTTTCACACACGTCGGGGGCTCTCCAAGGCTGCCCCTCGACCTCTATTTATAGAGAAGTCGAGATTAGGGTTCCACAGGCTGTAAAACGCATTTTTGCGCCGCTCTAGCGCAGGCCAGGCGCAGGACTGCGCCCCCCTGCGCCTGGATGCGGCTAGGGTTTTGCTGGCATGCGCTGGAATGTATCTGGACAGCTGGAATTCTTTGTGAAACGCAGGGTGGCGCAGGCCTACGCCCCCTTCAGCTTGGTTTGCTCTGAATTCACTCGAATTGCTTCTTTTTAATATCTTGGCCCTGAAATACAAACTTGGAGTAATACTATGGATTTTACGAAATATCGGTGCTTAAAATGATCATAAAACGACTCTGAAACCATATGAATTATAGACTAATCAAATCTCCCCAACTTAACTTTTAGTCATCCCCAAACAAGCTTTTGGAATCAGAACTAACTATGAAACGAGCATGTATTAGCAGTGACTCTAGGAATTTTATGTTAAGCTAGCCTTCACACTAATGCATTAAAATTCTTAACATGTAAATTGAAGATGTTTTCAGTTAAAATATACTTCCCTTAGAATTTATATAATGTATCTCACTTTTAGAAATACCCTTTTAGCTCAAGGTTACAATACTTAAAATATGTGGGTCTTTTGACCATCTTTTCCTCTTTGCATGTTTACGACAAATTTTTCTTTTTAACACCATGCTTCTATCTATTTTCTTTTCAAACTAGATTAGCCAGATGGTTCATGTAACGAGATTTCAGTCAACCACTCCCAAACCAAATGGTTTTAGGGGATTAGGCATGAATGGTACCCCTACGGACTTAATTTCCCGAACCATCTAGACTACAATTAACTCATTTTTTAGGCTAAAACATGATTAAGTTCTTCCCCTTATTGCATGGGTTTCCAAAATCTTTTGACACATTACTTATATTTAAGCCCAAATAAATTTTAATGTACTTGAATTCATTTTACATGGCAAAAGTTTTAATTATTACTACGACTCTTTTCTTAATTATAAAATATCCTGTCAACACTAGCCACTTCCCTCGTACATGTATTTTCTATTTATCATCATGTTCCACGGCCTGATCGGCAAACAAGACTCGATTAAGGAAGAAATGACAGACTATATAATCATTATAAACTCTAAAAAGGACTCGGCTAAGAACTAAAAATAAATGAAAATTACGATAAAGAAATTAAGTGCATAACAAACTAAAATAAAGGACAGAAAAGTAAAGAATAAGGAAGGATAGTACCCGATCATCCAAATGGAGGAGGCGGCAGAGGAGGACCGAAGACGCTGTTGAAAAAGTCAGTATACGGGTTCTGGCCGGTGGTGAACTATGCAGTCGGCGGAACCAAGTGAGGAGGCATCGGGTCCGGGAGGTCTTGCCTGCCATGCGCCGGATAACGCTGATAAGTATCTACGGCAGGGTTATAGGCCTGGTAATCGGGCATCGTGTAATCCTCATAGGACTGATATGGCAAACCGATACAGAGTCCTGATGATGTTGGACTCCCACCCAATATGCCCAGTCATGGTGCTGGTAGTAGGCATTTTGGTATGCCAGGGCTCTCTGCCCATACTGCAGCTGATCTACCCGACCCGCTAAGTGATCGACCCTATCATAAATATAGGTCATACGCCCATTCATCTCATCTAATCTCTGGGGCACATCCTCTCGGAACTCACCCTGGCCAACTGCTATGTCCTCTATCTGCCTCATCATGCGGTCAAAATCAAAACCGTCATTACCTCAACTGCGCGAGGTAGACGCACCTAGATTCGGCTTTTCGTGCCGAACTCCCGCCTCATTGGCGACCTTCTCCTCTCTCTCTCCTCTCATCCTCAATGTAGTCCTCGATATACGACTCATTTTTTTCTTTGTCGAATATCTCGAACCCTTCACCAACTTCCCTAAAAATCAAGGTAGGGAACATGGCGGCCGTAATGAACGTCGCCGAAATGGGGGATAGCAGGGAATCTGCAAAAGTGAGCCCGTCCTTTCTAGGAACTTGGAGATCAACCAAGCATGGGGGATGATCGTCCTCTCTCTCGTATCATACATAGCCCATAAATCATTCATAATTGTCCATGCAAAGGACAGTCTGGGCCTACGCTTAAGAAGGGCGTGAAGGACCGTGATATCCCTATGCCTGACATTGGTCAGGTCACTATCACGAGGCAAGATGTTGTTCACAATAATCTTGTGAAGCACCTTACACCTCAGAGACAAAGCCTTGCGGCTATAGGAAGTGGCGGACTCGGATTCCAAAATGGATGGAATAAAAACTCTACTCACCTGCTCTGCCCACTCCCCTGACCAAGTCATGTCAGTAAAGGCCAACTGGGCCTCATTCGTATACTCGTATCCCTGCTGGTTAGACCCCTCATGGCCTACCCCAGTATCTAAATTAAATAATTGGCGAAGGATTTGTGCATCCATCGCCACGTCCCTACCATGGACGGTACCTATCAGCCTAAAGTCATTCGGTGAACAACCTGTCTCCCTCTGTAGGGTAGACATCCACTCAACTACATCGGCCTGATAAATATCGTGGCCGCCCAACTCAAGCACACTTTCCCACCCTAAATAGTCAAATAGGTATGGGATCCCATAATCCTCAAAATCGCTCCTCTTAACCCTCTTTTCAGCTAACACCTTATTGGTTCGGAGACCAATATATCGTAACGTTAACATTTTGGGTCCTTTGTCTCGTTCTCCTTGACATTTACAATTTGTGCCAACCAACCACAATATATATGAGATAAATTAAATAATGTAACCTATAATTGCAATTTGCATAATTACGCTCACTTAAAAGATGCATATATATATATATATATATATATATATATATATATATATATATATATATATATATATATATATATATATATATATATATATATATATATATATATATATAGACACACACACACACACACACACACTCTTTTACGCTTTAATTTTGCATCCTATATATATAGTTTATAATTTGCCATTATTTTAAGCACTAAACACATATCATATTTCAATAAAAACCATTTAGCACATAAAATTAATTTTTTAAGCTAATCACCCAAGTTTTATAATTTTAAGAATATATGCACATTTAGGTAACCAACTTTATAAATCCAAATTAATTACTAGAAATTAACCATGACAAATTAACAAACTTAACAAATAAACACATATATCATAAAACATACATCAAGGTTATCATCAAATTCATGCAATTTCACATACTTTGACTCTAAAAGTCAAAATCATCATGAAAACTCCATGGATGACCATGAAGCTCAAGCTTTCATTTTTGCTCAAAAAGTATGAAATAAGTTGCAATTACTTAATAAAAACACTAACCTTGGTGATTGGAAGCTTAACTTGGTACAAATCTAGCTTTTTTCTTCACCACTTTCTCTACCCAAAAATCTTCAAAACGGATGAAACTATCCACAATGAAGTAATTTGTAGCCTAGATCTTTGATATTTATGAAAATGTAGGTGTTTTGAAGCTGAAATTTGCAAATTTTTGGGCACAAAAATGATGTTTTTGGGAGAGAGCCGCACACCCAACCGTAGACAAAGGTTCTAGGGTTTGTAGAAATGAAAAGTGATGCCCAAATCTGGTTTTAAGATTGATGGGACGCAGGGCCAACGCAGGCCTGCGCCCAACATTGCTGAAAGTTCAAATTTTTACTGTTTTTGTACGCGGGGCTGTAAATCTCTCTAATTTTTGATACAGAATTTAGTCTAAGAAATTTTTGTGAGGGCTAAATTAATTAATTAATCTTATCGTTATAACCTACCCTCCACAACTTAGAATTTTGTGACATCCTCGTCACACAAGAATTAATTTATCGGTTAAGAACATTGAAAGATAGATCGGTACATATTCCTTATTCATAACAATTAAAATTAAACAACAAATAATAAACAACAAAATTCAACTTTTATAAAATTTAACTTAAAATAAAAACATCACACTTTAAAATTAAAAATAAAGTACTATTACAATCCAAATAAACGTAAAAAACCAAACCAAACAAATAAACTACCACATCAGAAATACATCAAACCATACATAATGTTTAGCACACATAATTAAACCATCATACTCAAATAATAATAAACTCAACATTCAGCCGGAGGTGCGACAATCTCCTCCAGTTCGCCGACAGTGATCTGAAGATTGGTGAGCCAATCTGAATGCGTGTGAAACAGTTGATCATTCTTCTTTTGATTTTTCCGAAGCATTTGGATCTCTTTAAGCAATATATTGTTCGTGTTCACTAAATCTCCAACTCTCTCCTTCAGCTTGTGCACTTGATCCCAAACGACATCAACGGTCTCGACCCTCTTCCATGGCCTCTGATCTTCTTCATCAACTTCCATTCTAGCTTTTCCTTTATTACTCTGTCCTTCAGGTACGGGTTCAGGGGCTTTGAAAGGGATTTGGGTCACTTTAGCAGATTTTGGACAACGGATTTGGAAACCTCTCTCAGTACGCTCAAAAACTAGCCCTACCATAGTAAACCTTGTAAACCAAGTGGTGTTCGGGTTAAGGATCCGTATGGGCAACTCCTCGGACACAACCTTTTCTATCACGAACAGTTCAGTCAACATTCTACAATGAGGGTAATTTATCCCTTGACCTAAGACATGACATTCCCACAAATTTTGCATAATAATGTACCCTAAAGATACGGTCGGGTATCCAGTCATCAATGCGTGCACTAAGAGAATTTCTTGTGGTCTCACATATGTGGTGTCTTGGTGACGCGGAAGTATGTTAAAGATAACAAACTTCCACATAACTTTGGCTAATGGGCATAAATCACCTCTATTGAAGGCGGTGTAAGTCCGGGCAGTTCTAATCGAAATTCCAAAAACAGATGCTATCATTTGATCCCATTGAATAGTCCATTTGTTAACCTTACACATTTTATCCCCCCTGGGTATTAGTCAATGTCCAGAACTCCATAGAACGAGGTGTTTCAGTGTCAATTAAAAACTCATTATACAATTTTTCTCTAGAAATTAGCACCTCTTTGTTCCCCACCATCCCCACTAATTCAAAGTCATGCTCTTCAGATTTTTCAATCCTACACATCGTGGTGAACCACTGTTGAATTAAACTAGTATGGATATATGGTAATTCCCACATGATAGCCCTAGCCCATCCTAGACGCTCAAATGACCAATGATCTCAAAATCATCAAAGCCAGACTCTTTCAGGATACGCTCGATGAGGAACCTATGGGGTTTTCCGTCATTGGTATTCGGGGGAATTTCCGGGAACTCTGCATTGAGGGGTTTCTCAAATCGGACATCCCTAGGGTCGTGGGTTCTCATCCTAGGTTTTTGGGAATTTCGGGGACGGTTACCGTTTGCGTGGAACTGGGTTGACATCTAAAAATAACGCAAAGACAAAGGATTAAACATGTGGGGTTTCTACATAAATGATTCATGATAATTTAAACACCCTTTTTCAATAATAAACAAACTAATCCTAAGTCTCACCAACAATGTGACCCCAATCTAACCCTAACAAATGCATGAACTTTAATAATAAATAATTTAACAATAAAAACATAACATTTTACGACAAAAAGTTTCAAAAATTATTAAATACGAAAAAAGCCATAATTTTTACAAAAGTTTTGCAAAAATAATTTTATATTAATTAAAGGAATATTTAAAAAAATATTAATAACCCTTTTTTTATTAAAAACCATGTAACTCCTAAAACCTCAACCCGTGCATGCATGATAAAACTATAAAAAACTACTATAGAATGAAGTTAAAGGGGTTATAGGGAGTATACATTGCGATTCTTAGTGAAGAACTAACGTCGGATTGAAGATTTGACGTGAAAAAGACGAACTTTTGAAGGTTTTTAGGCTTAAAAATCGAAATTTGTCGTTTATGGAACTGGAATTAGGGTTTTTGAGTTACGGGGACGATCAATACTGTTTTTATAAAATTTTAAGCGCGTCGGGCCGCAGGGCAAGCGCAGGCCTGCGCCCCCCGCGCCCGGGCCTCTGGATTCTTGATCTGGGCCGTGCACTGGTCTTGAAACACCTAATTCTTTAATTTTTTTTTAATATTTACAGGTATTCTCCCCAACTTACGCTCAAATTATCGGGTTAAAATAATTCTGCTACGTGCTTAAAATTTTTATTTTCTGATGCGGGGTCTTATTATTTAATTTAAAACATAGTTTCTAAACACAACTAAGTTCAGGATGACAATCCTCCCCAAATTAATTGGGTACGCACAAGTAACACAAATAAGTAAATAAACACACTTAAAAACAATTAAATTCAAACAATCAAAATACTCTGGGTTGCCACCCAGAAAGCGCTAAGTTTTACGTCTTCAGCCAGACGTACTGCTCCTAAACTAATTAATTAACCTTAGGATCTTGTAGTCTGATGAGTTCAGATACTAACATATCGTTGGTGGCACATTGAACATATAATTTAAGTCTATGTCCGTTTACTTTAAATGGCTCACCACCTTTTAGGTCCTGTATTTCTACCGCACCGTGTGGGTAGGTATTAGTTACAATGTATGGATCTGTCCATTTGCTTTTTAATTTACTCGGAAATAGTCCAAGTCTTGCGTTAAACAACCAGACTTTATTTCCTTTGGTAAATATTTTATTTTTAATCATTCTGTCATGAAAAACTTTTGTTTTCTCTTTATAAATTCTTGTGCTTTTGTAGGCTTCTCTACGAACTTCTTCCAGTTCATTTAATTGGAATTTCCTATCAACATCGGCATCATGTAAGTTAAAATTAGTGTTTTTGATTGCCCATAGAGCTCGGTGTTCTAATTCCACTAGGAGATGGCAAAACTTACCATAAACAAGTCTGTATGAGGACATACCGATTGGTGTTTTAAATGCGGTTCTGTATGCCCATAGAGCATCCTCTAATTTTTGCGACCAATCTTTACGATCAGGTTTTACAGTTTTTTCAAGGATTATCTTGATCTCTCTATTAGAGATCTCGACTTGTCTGCTTGTTTGCGGATGATAAGGCGTTGCTATTCTATGGTTAACTCCATACTGTTTAAGGAGTTTAGCAAAATGCTGATTATTAAAATGTGACCCTCCGTCACTGATGATAGCCCTTGGGATACAGTGTCGTGCTAAAATATTTCTTTTAACAAATTTGCACATAACCCGGTTATCATTAGTGCGTGTAGCTTCTGCATCCATCCATTTGCAAACATAATATACTGCAACTAGGATGTACTCATATCCAAATGATTTAGGGAAGGATCCCATAAAATCAATGCCCCATACATCAAACATTTCGACAATGAATATCGGGGTCATATGCATTTCATCTCTTTTTGCGATGCCACCAGTTTGCTGGCATCTTGTGCACACTTTAACAAACTCGCAGGCATCCTTAGATATTGTGGGCCAGAAAAACCCACACTGCAATATCCGGTGGCCAGTTTTCTTTGCGCTGAATTGACCACCGCATGCATATGCATGACAGTGTTTAAGAATATCCTCGTGTTCCGAGTTAGGGACACATCGTCTTATAATTTGATCTGCTCCTATTTTAAATAGATCAGGCTCATCCCAAATTTATTGCCTTGTTGAAGCATATAAATATTTTCTCTGTTGTGAGTTCCAGTGCTCTGGCAATCTTCCTGTTACGAAATAGTTAACTAGATTCGCA
>JAANYP010001687.1:0-22500 GCA_020465985.1 Centrapalus pauciflorus
GAGAGCAGCCATCTGGGATCAGCTCAGAGGCTTCTATGAAAGAGGAGAGCTCAATGATCCCAAGTTAATGATCATCAGAAGTGAAGTTGAGGAACTTGAGGATACAAGGGAAGAACTGGAAAAGATGGTTCAGGATCCTTCTCCATTGTAATGAAGTCCATCTACCGTCTGGGTAGGTGAAGAATGGAAGATGTCCATCAGTTGGACAGGCTTACCGTTTTCTGCTCCCAACAAAAACAGTCCAATGTACATTAGTTGTACTCTATGTTACATATGTTGTAATTCTCTTTTACATTAGTTGTAAAATACATTAGTGCATTAGTTGTACTCTTGTAAAAACATGTGTTGTTGTATGTAATCAAGAATCAGTGTATATAAAAACTGATCTTTTACTTTACTGTAATGTTGTAATTTTATTTCAGCAAATGTACTGTAAAAATATATAGTGATTTTTGATAAGACCAGCTTAGACTGGTTATTGCAAATAGGGGGAGATTGTTAGGCACAAAAAGGCCTCAGTCAAACCTGTTCTACATCTGAGGGGGAGATTTATAATCAAACCTGTTGATGCATTTGAAGGTTGAATTTAAGGCCTGTTATATGCCTTATTGAAACCTGAAAATGATTTGCAATATCAGTCTAAAGCTGTTCTATATGTTGCATGTGTTGCAACTAAGACAGTTTGTCCAAGCTGCTCTGTCTGCTGAACAGGCTGGACATAAACTGTCTACGCTGCTCTACACTGTTGAGCAGCTTGGGCAATTTTAAAGTGTTCTGTTCTTTGTGAACAGAACCTGTTCTTTGTGAACAGGCTAAACACTTTATGGAATATGTTTCCAAGTCATCATGTATTGTTTTTGACTACAAGATCAGTTTACAAAGTCGAAGACAAAGTGGAAAACAGAACTGCTCAGCCTGCCCAAGCTGTTCTGTAACATGAAGACAAAAGGTTATTTGAAAAAGGGTGACAGACCTTTTTCTTATATCAAAATAGGCCTTTACAAGGAAGAAAGACGCAAAGTTGACATTCCTAAATTAGTTAAAGGCAATGCAACAGTAGACAAAGTAAAAAGACAAAAGTTCTGCACATGTGAAGACAAGTCTGCTTTTCAGAAAAGTGCAGAAAAGGTTATGTTGTCTTTTCAACAAGACTTCTCCTTTTTCATTCCGTCCAATGAAGATGTTTCTCTTAGATCCTCTGAGTGGGTATAAAAGGAAGCTTCTAAGGACAGAAAGAGGTGTGAAGAAAGCTAAGTGCTCTCCAGCACCCAGCACACGCATTTTCTTCTTCAGCTCCAACTCTCTTTTCTCTGCCCTAAACCATAGCTTTCTTTTTTCTTCGTTGGTAAGCTCTCTGGCAGGTTCTTCACTTGATGATTCAACATTTAACGCAGCTTTTACTACTTCTATGTCAATCACCTGATTTCCTTCTGTTACGTATGTATCTGTGATGGGGTTTTGTTGAACAATGATCTCATTTGCTTCATCATCTTCATCAACACAAACTTCATCATCAGATTTCCAGTCAATTACGTCTCCAGGCACAAATTCTCCTTCTTCTAAATCCTCCAATTCATCCTCGAAATCAAATCCAAAGTCCATAGGGTCTTCATCGATATTCATTAGTGCTTCGATCATTTCATGTATCTCCGAATCTGTGACTTTTGAGGAACTGGCTTCACCTCCTGCAGCTCCTGTGTTGAGGGTGCGGTTGTTGCTGTCGTTGTTGCTGTGGCTGTCGCTGCTGAACTTGTACCTCTCCTGCCCAGTTGGCATCGTCAGGGGCTACAAAGTTCGGGTCGATCACAGCACCGAACAAAGGTCCCTCTACTGGGATAGCTAACCTTCCTCTATGAGAGGAGCAATCGGCAAAAATTCTCTTATCAATGACTGCAACGCTCTGAATATCGTTCAGCTGCGGCAGATTTGGCAAAAAGTGCCGGATTAGCATCATCACAAAACGAGGGTAAAGAAGAAATCTTTCCCGCTCCGGAGCCGTTATCTGATGAACGAACTCTGAGAAGAACATTTCGGAAAAACTGAACTTTCGATTATAAACTAATGCGATCATCCCTGATTGGATCTTCGAAACGATATAGTCAAACCCAGCCTTCTTCGCAGCGAAACAAACCATGAACACGTGTGCTAGATATCGCCATTGTCCAATTAGCCCACTTTTCATATAGGATGACTTAGTAACATCTAAGCTATAGCCCATTCGTACAAAGGCTGCCTGCCTGATTGATAGGTGGAAATCAATAGGCCCATCTTCCTGCTCCTGAGTGCCCAATTGAAGCACTTGACGAAGAATATCAGCAGAAAACACCAAAGGATTACCAGCAATCCTTGTCCTCAGAACTGTCGGAGTGACAGTACAGTCTACTTGCAAATGATCATAGAATTGCCGCATGTAAGGAATGACAATCTGGATATTATGAGACAATGCATACGAGATTCTGGACTCAACTAAGAAATCCACCATCGGGCGGAAAGCCTGCGCTTCAGGGATAGCATGGTCAGGGGAAATGACCATATTATGCTTCGGAACAAATACTCTATTCGCCATGTCTGCACAATATATCAAATAAAATATTAGAATTATTAAAAAATGAATAAACTTGTTTAAATTCAAATTTGTTTTATTTTGAACTTGTATAAGGACAAAATCCAACACTTAAGAATTTCTACAAGCTTTAAAATTTAAATTAAATAATTCAAATATAATGACAAACTCGAACAAACAGATTCGAATTAACATCTATTCGAGTTTGATGACACATTCGAGTTTAATGACCAATTCGAGTTTACTGACAAACTCGAGATTGGCCATGAACAGACTCGAAGGAGTCGGTCACCATCATCACAAAAATCCATGATTTTAACCATGTTAGACTCAGAAAATCACATCTATTAGTCCTACTAGGTTCTAATCAATGATATTTGTATTTAATTTGACTTTTCACCGGTTCAAAGTTTGTAATTTTGAAAAACAAACTTTCTACCAATAAAACTTCAAAATCTAATGATTTTGGCCTAAATGGAGTATAAAACTACCTAAATCTTGTACAACACACTTGGTTATACCTAGATCTACTGGTAGTATCGAACCCACACGGACAAAAACTCGACAAATAGTTGGAATCTTGAAAACGACAAACTCGAGATTAGATTCGAAATCGCCTAGACAAACTCGAAGGAATAGATTCGAAAACAGGTGAGTTAATGACCATCACTGTTGACCTATTTATACCACCAACATTCGAGTTTAATGCCATTTTCGAATCTACTGACAGATCCGAGCCCTGCCATATTCGAGTTTAGCTTAAACTCGAATTAACCCCTGAAACTTTGAAAATTTCGAAATTTTTTGAAATAAATTCAACTTTTTCAACCTTATCGTGTAACGGAATAAACTATGCCAAATCTTTTACCCTAAGCACAAGATTTTCACGCAATGTTTATTTTATTCAACTATAAATGCACCCTCAGTAATTTTTGACCTTTTTCCTAAGTAAAAAATAAAATAAAATAAAATAAAATAAAATAAAATAAAATAAAATAAAAATGAAATAAAATAAAAATAAGTAAAAATAAAATTTTAAAATTTTGAACAAAAATTTAACTTAGAATAAACTACATAATTATTTATGATTACTGCCTATACTAAACACTAAACAAAATATTTTTGACGAGCATAGTCAAAGAAAGGTTCAATCAGATAGCGGTGTCAGATACTCACTTTCAGTGCTTAAACTTTCACACTTAGGAATTTTTTTTGATTCCTTTGATTGTTTGGCGTGACATACATTTTTAGCCGATTGTTGGTATTTACCCCTTTAAACATGCTACATTTCGGAATATCCTTTGGCATTTTTATTTATCATGAAATTATCTTACGTGAATCAGACCTAGACATACTTTTATGATCAAGGCATACAGACAATGATTCTAACTTTTTGGTATTTGCAAACTTTTTTTAAAAGAAAAACATCGGACACAGGTCTGTATTTCCATACAACAAAGTGTCTTAGTTTGACTTAAAGTTTATTTTTAAAGCTAGCAAGACAGCGGTGACAGGTCTGTACCGACGTACAACAAAGCGACTTATCTTGCTAACCCGAATCAAAACAGAGGCAACAGTCTGTACTTACGTACAACAGAGTTACGTGTTTTTTACTCTCAATTCTGTATGATTTTTCTATGCTTTCCATTTTAAGATGTATTTGATGTTGCTATACATCCCCAGATAGTTTGCATACCTCATTTATAATCATAGTTTATATGTCTCGTACATAAAAATTAAGACCGATTGGTCATACATCTAAGTTAGTGACACGTTTGACTTTTTCTTGAATATTTTATTAGCCTTGAGACTCCCTATATGTATTATGCCTACCAACACATCAAACTAAAATAATGTATATCACTTAGAATTTTAGGTGCATTATGTGTGAAAGCCTAAACACTTAGAGTTTGTAACGACTGTGCTAATTTTCGTCACTTTGAACCTATGCATCTAAGACTTAACTCTTTTTCAGATATTCTCTTTTTTTTGAATTTTTTATGGTTTTCTCTCTTTTTTTCTTTTGTTTTTCATAAGAAATAGCAAGAAAATAATATAACCTACTAACTTACTAAAAATAGAAATTATCCTAAATTAGCAAACTTACTATAAAAAGAAAGAAAGACTAAGCTATAAACAAAAATAAAAATTATACTAAGGTCAATTTAATTTGGGTTGCACATTCCATTTAGTTGAATCAAATATTCAAACTGTGACTTATCAAAGGCTTTGGTAAATAAATCAACATTATTATCGTCCGTTGCCACTTTTACCAATTTGATTAAGTTCTTTTCAGCACAATCACGTATAAAATGATGCCTTATGGCTATGTGCTTTGTTTTACTGTGTTTAACTGGATTATTTGTTATAGCAATTGTAGATTGGTTATCTATCCTAATGGTAGTTTGAGTGTAAGCCAAACCGTAATCCCGCAATTGTTGTTGTATCCACAGAACCTGTGAGCAGCAACTACCAGCAGCAACATACTCGGCCTCGCACGTTGACACGGCTACCGATGTCTGTTTCTTGCATTGCCAGGAAACGAGTCTCCCTCCAAGGAATTGACAACCTCCAGTTGTTGACTTGCGCGTCAAGCTGCATCCTCCGTAGTCTGAATCCGTGAACGCCTCCAACTCTAGATCTCCCTCCACGTGATACCAATGTCTCAGCTTCGGTTTCGACTTGAGGTATCGTAGAATCCGCTTCACAGCTTTCATGTGCATCTCTTTCGGATTAGCTTGAAACCTAGCACAAATACACACAGCAAACATAATGTCAGGTCTTGAAGCAGTTAAATACATAAGTGATCCAATCATGACCCGATATAACGTCGGATCCACATCGGTATCACTTTCAGTACCCGGTCCGAGATTGTGATTCACTTGAATCGGCGTGCTGAAATGGGCTGTCAGTTTCGTTCCTTCCATCCCGAAGCGCTCTAATATGTCGTAGACATACTTCGTCTGATGGATAAACATTCCTTCCTTCTTCTGGTCAACTTGCAACCCCAAAAAGAAATTCAACTCACCCATTGCACTCATCTCGAATTTTGACTTCATCACCTTCTCAAAATCCTCGCACATCTGCTTGTCTGATGATCCAAAGATGATATCATCTACGTACACTTGTACCAAGATGAAGTGTTCTCCCTTTCGCTTAACGAACAGCGTACTATCTATCCTACCCCTTTCAAACCCGTTCTCTAACAGATGGTTGGATAAAGTCTCGTACCACGCCCTTGGTGCTTGATGCAATCCATACAGAGCCTTATCTAATCGATATACTCTGTCTGGATATTTTGGATCTGTAAATCCGGGCGGCTGTTCTACATATACCAGTTCCTTCACTTTCCCATAGAGGAAAGCACTCTTAACATCTAGTTGATATACCTTAAAGCCCTTGAAGGAAGCAAAAGCCAGAAACAACCTAATGGCTTCCAGCCTTGCTACTGGCGCAAACACCTCATTGTAATCGATTCCCTCCTCTTGGTTGAAACCCTTTACAACTAACCTAGCCTTGTTGCGAGTGACTATACCTCGATCGTCTCTTTTGCACTTAAAAACCCATTTGGTTCCTATGGCAATTTCCCCTCGAGGTAATGGAACTAACTCCCACACTTCTAGTTTCCTAAACTGATAGAGTTCTTCCTGCATCGCTTCAACCCAGGAGTTATCCTTTAGTGCCATCTGCACATTTTTCGGCTCTACTTGCGAGATAAAACAAGAATAGAGGCAGGTATGATAGGCATCGGAGTCATTTATCATCGACAACAACACAGTGTTGTTAATTAAACTACTCCTAGTCCTCACACCCTTATTAGGATTTCCTATGATGCTTTCTATAGGATGGTTCTTGTTGATCCTAGAGGTCTCTATCTCGTCAACTCTCAGATTATCTCCTAAGTTAGATCCTATTTCACCACGGACCCCTCCCATAGTACGGTACGATGCAGCTGAAAAACTTAATAGGCTACCGTGTCTAATGGGGGAACATCCTCAGATTCCACATTTTCCTCCTCGTGGACATTTTCCTCAGAGTTGGAATTTGTTGTCTGAATCTGATTCTCAGTTGAAGGTGCTTCTGGATCAGTGACTTCTGGAGATCCATCTTCAGTCGAAGTAGGCTCGGATGTGGATTGAAATGTAGTCCTCGGAAAGGTATGACATTCGTCATTCAGATTCAACGTCGTCATGTCCTTTTCGATCGTACCTGCATTTTCATCCAAAGGAATGTTAAATGACTCAAACAATTTATCATAGTCAAATATCCATTCCGGACCTGTTTGGGGTTCATGTGTATAACTTGTGACTTCAATGTTATACACAATCTCTACTGTACCATTAGTTTTGTTAAAAACCCGTTTGTTTGGTGAGTTCGGCACATAACCTAGGAAGTATCCTTCGTCAGCCTTTTCACCAAACTTAGGTTGATGTTTTGTTCGCAATAAAGTACATGGTACCCCAAACGGTTCGAAGCCAGTTAAATTAGGTGACCGTTTATTCAAAATTTTATAACAGGTTTTGTTCAAAGTTTTGACAGTTAGGACCCGGTTTAAAATATGACATGCGGTATTCACTGCCTCCCCCAAAACATGGTAGGAAGCTTTGAATCCGAAAGCATAGTCCTAGCTGCCTCAATCAATGTCCTGTTTTTTCGTTCAGCCACCCCATTTTGTTGTGGCTCATAGGGTGCACTAAATTGATGCACTATGCCCTTTGATAGGCAATATACACCAATTACAGTGTTTTTAAATTCAGTTCCATTATCACTACGAAGCCTTTTAACCCGTGTTCCATAGGAATTCTCCACTTGGTCTAAGAACCCGATGAGCTTGGAAGCCGTCTCGTCCTTTGTACCTAGAAAGAAAACCCAAGAAAATCGTGAGTAATCGTCAGTGATAACTAAATGATATCGCCAATTATATGTATATTTTATTGGCAATATCCATGGACTTTTACGTATAATATTTGCATGGATTTGATGGTTTTTATGGTTAAACGTATATTTATTGTTCGTCTCTTGTTTTGGCTAGGTTCAGGAAGAAATGAAAGAAATTGGCTGTCATGCGTTTGTTTCGTATTTTGGTCATATCTCTCTCATACGAACTCGGATTCAGGCGATTCAAAAGCCCAGACGAAGAGGAGACATGGGGCTACAACTTTCATGTTTTGAGTTTTGGCCAAAAAAGTGATAGGCACGGCGTGCCCTTAAAAAGGCACGGCGTGCCCTCCCAGGCACACCATGCTTCGTTTTTCATGACATGTTTTCGAGAGCTCCAAGCATTAAGGAATGGTGTGCCTACTTTTAGGCACGGCGTGCCCTCCTGAAAACCATCATTTCAGAGATATTTTTGAGCCAATTAGAGGACGACAACACATAGGCACGGCGTGCCTTACTTTTAGGCACGGCGTGCCCTCCTCTGGCTATAAAAACTCATGAATCTTTGCATTTTTTCATTCTTGGACGATTTCTTCACTTCACATACGTAAAAATACACTTTCGGGAGAGGAAGGAAGCTCATTTGGGCCATTTTGGGAAGAAATCTTGAAGGGAAACATCTCTACAACGTCGGGAATCATCGATAGGGGAGTTTTCACATCTCTAACTCGTTTGGTTATGTGTAATCTTTTTATGTTTATGATGAACAAGTTGTATTTCTCCACTTCTATGGAGTAATTGTTTTGTAATCATGTGGATATGTAAACCCTAACATTGGATGGTTTTATTTTTGTTGGATGAATATCATTGTTGTTTCTCGCTTTGAAAGAAGATTTATAGCTTTGATTATGTATTTGCTTGTGTTTACCATAAATACTTGATTTTCCACAATGTGAGTTGGGTTTAACTAGTATTTGTTCTTAATGAAATAATGTGTTTGTTTCATTGAGTCTTTTAAGCTTGTGAGAGTAAAAAGGGTAAAACTTGCACGTATTTGATTAAGGTTATAACATCGTTTATATTGTTGATGTGAGTCTCGATTTAGACAGTGTTTTGATTTGTGAGATGATAAACACCTTTCATAGCAAGAAACTATATGTAAGTATTCAGATTGCATTTTCGGTAATAAGAATATATTTGAGTGATCTTTATATTTTTATTGTTGATTGTGGGATAATGAAATTATAGTTGAGTGATCTTTATAATTTTATTGTCATTACTTGCATTGCAATTTGTGATAGGTCGGTAGTTGAGTGATCTTTGCTTACTTATCATTAATTGTATATTTTAAGGAGTTGATTCATATTTGAGTGATCTTTATGGTTTTACTTCTTATATTCACAAGATAGTTATTCCAATGGATTGTATTGTTTGGCCATCCAATGTTTAGGGGGCGCATTCCCACATGATTACCCTTTTCAAGATTGTTTTTCCAAAACTTCTTTTTCTAATAGTATATTGATTGTTGAAGTGTGTTATTTGTTCTTGAATCTAAGTTTACTTTACAAAACTATCCACTTATAATCATCACTAACCATTAACTGACGGTTACTATCATCATCCACCAATTGCCCCTGAGTTCGACAACCCGGACTTACCTAAGTTATGCTAGCAAACGATAGGTAATACTTGCCTATTTGTCCGCTAGTTCCAGTTTAGTTAGTCTCGTTCTTTTTTATATTAAAAAAAAGGTGTGCTAGCTCCACATCACTAAACAATACCAACTACCACCTATACTCCTTTTGTTGATTGGTCTGAAGAGGTCCATATGCAGCAAATCGAATGTGGTAGTGATGGAGTTCTGAGTCTTGGACTTGTGTGCCTTCTTATGTTGTTTGCCCTTCTTGCATGGTAGACACTTGTCCTCGAACTGAAAACTCTTCATAGGCACACCTTGCACCAACCCATTTTTCGTTATGTAGTTCATTTTCCTTAGGTGCAAGTGTGCCATGCCCCTGTGCCACAAAACTGATTCAGTCTCCGAAGCTTTGGATAACAGACAGATTGGCCCCATCGAAGTTTCCGGCTTGTTCATATCAAGCATGTACAAGTCATTCTTCCTTGGTGCCCGCATCAATATCCACTCTTCAGGAATCTTGAACCCCGGTTTCAGCACCAACGCTTCAGCGTCAGTGAACAACACTGAATTCTTCTTGTCACAGATTTGAGATACACTAATGAGATTGTGAACCAGTTTATCAACGTGATAAACTTGATCCAACTTGATCGTCCCATTAGTGATCACTCCAGTACCCATGATGTTGCCTCCCTTGTTTCCTGCGAATGATACAAATCCCCGATTCCTACCCTTGAAGTCTGTAAGGAGACTTCTTTCCCCTGTCATGTGTCTGGAGCATCCACTGTCGACGAACCATTTGTTGTTTGGACCTGTGGTAATCTCCTGCACATGAAAGAAAATAGGTTAGTTATCACGGGGAACCCAAGCCATAACTGACTTGGTTATACCATTCTCGTCCACATACTTAAACTCTTTCAAATACCCATCTCGCCTTTCAGGTGACTTGGGTCGTTGAACTGGAGTTTGTTGTGGAGCCGAGTGATGTAAATTCACTATTTGCCTTTGAGTAGGCATTTGTTGTGGAGCTCTTGAATAATTACGATTATATTGCATTTCAGATTGAGATCCCTGAGCTCTAACCGGTGTGTGCTGTCTAACAGGAGTGTGTGACCTAACCGGAGTGTATGTTCTGCTAGGTGTTGTGCTCCTATATTGTTGTTGAGGTCCAGACCTAGATTGATTAATGACTCGATTCGGTGAATTAGTCCTAACCACTTCTTTTGGTCCACCTTTTACCGGTATTTTGTTTCACAACTTGTTTTGGTGCAGCCTGCACAGTTTTCTCGGTACTCTGAGAATTACTAGTGCTCGCCACACTTGTTGAAGGCTTAGTTTGTGTTGGCTTCCCTGTCTTAGGTGTAACATCAATTTTCCTAAGCGGACAGTTAGAAGCAACATGCCCCTTTTCATGACATCTAAAGCAGGATATCTTGTCAATGGACTTCTTGTGTGTGCCCTTAGTCTTAGGTGTCTCACTAGTGTCTTGGTCTTTTTGAGCATCTATTGTGATTGGTTCATCATCCTGATCATTAAAATCAATTTTATGTTTTCCTGCAGGTGTTTCACTAGAGGAAGACACAAATTTGACTTTCTTAATCTTGACGTTTGTATCAGTCACCTTAGGTGTATTTTCCTTTACAGGCTCAGACACTGGTTCAGGTATGTCCTCTAAGTCTACTGATTTCTCAGTTTTCTCCTGAGGCTGAGTCACATAGTTGGCATTAAATGGTGGAGGAATCTCATGAAATCCTAGACCTACAGGCCTTTTAGATTGGCGTTGAGCATCTAAAACTTTCCCTAGGTTCAGACTTGAGTTCCTAAACTTTTCTAGCTTACTATTGGCCTCTGCTACCTTCACTTTAGTTTCAGCTAGCTCTACTTCTTTGATCTTAAGATCTTTGGTCAAAGCCTCTACATGCTCATACATCAGTTCTAATCTAACACACTGCTCACTCAGCTTGTCTTTTAGAACTATGACATCTTGTGCATCTGCCTTAAGCTTATCCCTAAGATCTTGCTTAATGTCAATCAGGATAGCATTATCCGATTTTAATGATTCATTTTGAGCAGATATATTTTTATGTGATTCCAGTACTAAGTTTAACATGTCGTTAGAAGTAGCACATAAAACACATAAGTCATGGAAAAGAGAGAAATTCAGACTTACCTTTGTATGATCTGTTTCTACGTTGGCCATTTGCGCGGCAAACTCCAGAAGCGTCTGATCATCCGACTTCTCCACCCACATCGGACTGCTTTCTTGTTGACTGCTGTCCCTTGTGTTCTGCTCTTCTCCTTCACATCCACTCTCAGTGACTTCAGCCATAAAGTCTCTAGCGTTAGATTCCGGATGTGAGCTCCAGTCGTAAGTACCGTCCAGCTATCTGTCTGATGTGACGTTAGATAACAGACCAGCTATGTTTGCTTGACTGGATGATGTGCTCGAAAGATATCTCTGTTGAGATTGGTTCTAATATTGTCCTTGATTCTGATTCTGCCCTTGGTAATTATCTACCTTCGGTCTCTGACACTCTCTGGCGAAGTGTCCCAAACCTTGACAGTTATAGCATTTGACCTTGGACTTATCAAAGCCAATTCCTTTGTTATTCATGTTCAGATTCCTTCCCGTGCGCTTGATGGATCGCTTAACCCGTTGGGTTACCATGGCCAGTTGCCATTTGAGATCCATCTCCTCAAGGTCGTCAGGGTCTACCTGATCATAATCTTCATCCCAGAGAGCAGGATCGTTTATTTTTCCCTGAACGCAGTTCCCATATGCAGCCACAAATGACGCCAATAAATTCAAATGTTCTTCGGCCGATTTAGCGCTCATGGGCATCTTAGAGTAGCCCTGAGATGTTGATGCAGGTGTTGTCTGATGTTGCTGTTCTTCCGGTCTACCAAACCCTAAGAAAGCTTGCGCGTCGTCAGGCTCTGCTGGTGACGATGTTTCTCCGGTGAAGAAGGCTGTAGCTGTCTTCATATCAGCTGCCACTGAAGGTTTTGATTTTCCAAAATACATGGCTGGATTTTGGACTTGCTCATAATCCGTTTCGGCCTTCAGTAGCTCGAAATGATAAGCCCTCAGCGTTCCTACTACATCCTCCAACGATTGAGTATAGTACTTATCCTCATCAAGCTTAATCATAGCCACGTACATCGCCCATTTGGCTGGTAAGGCATCAAGAAGCTTATTATTCTTCTCTGTGTCGCTATACTCGATATCATGACTTTCTAGCTCTGTCAGCAGATGATAAAAGTGTGTTATGGTATCTTCCAACTTTTCATCCTTCAAAGCCTTGAAAATCACAAATTGATGTTTCAACCACTCCATATGCTTCCTCCGAACCCTCGGATTACCCTCACACCTCTTTTCCAGCGTCTCCCAAAGCTCCTTAGATGTCTTTTGATTGCGGAATGTGTGTAGTATGTCCTGAGGTAACGCCATTCGTATTATAGCGTATGCGCGGTTCTCAGCTTCAAACAGCTTTTTGTCATCGTCCTTCATCTTCGAATACGTGACAACCTTCTGCCTTCCCTCAATTTCAGCAGTTGGTGGAATGTATCCCTCATCGATACATATCCACATTCGCATGTCGTTGAAACGCACAAAATCGGCAAACCGATCTTTCCACCAATAATAGTCTTCAAGTTTCATCAGCTTAGGCGGAGTATTAGCTTTCCCGACCTCATGATCCATTTCAAGAAACCGTTAAAGATTTGTCATTGTTTCAATAGTAATTAAATTTTAACTTAATAAATTTAATTCGAAATTAATTTAAGTTAATTCTTTCGAATTTAGGTAAATTCGAATATAATTAAGTTTAAACCTATTTGGGATTAAATTCGATTTAAGTTATCAAATTCAATTAAAGTCGAAATGGATGACAAATTCGAAGGTCTCAAATTCGAAGGTCCAAGCAAACTCGAGACAGTCAAAGTCGAATCCCAGCAAACTCGAAGCTCCTATTCGAATCTAGACCAAACTCGAATCAAACTCGAACACTTGAAACTCGAAACACTCTTTTGCAAACTCGAAAGGAGTGGATTTTTGGTTAGACTCGAAACTAAGCAAAACCCTAATGACTCCTAACAGATTCGAGCGCCGCAAACTCGAAAAACGGCTAATACCTCGATTTTTTAACGTTTTGCAGATTAGATCAATATTTTTACAACGAAAAATATTGATTTCGATCAAAAACGTGAAAAACACGTTGTATTTCCCGGATCCCAATTTGATAAGCTCGAAAAACACGAAAACTTGAGAGAATAACCGTCCAAAAGCGTCAAGAAACCTAAGATGAATCTTTATGAACACGAAGAACACCCCTTAGGCTCTGATACCACTTGTAAGGTCTACACACTACAGATCTATCTACACGCGACACCGTCAACGAGTGCGGAATCCTCGTTAACGGCTTGACGGAAACAACTCTCACACGGAACACGGAGACTATCAACAAGCTGTACGGACGAACACGAACGCACCTACTAGATGATTCTCTCCGAAAGAACACTCACAAAGCTGATAAACTCGAGATCGCCTTTTGCTAATTACTCACACGAAATCTGCAAAAGTCTCCTAATGATTCGAGTTAATCCTTAATTATAGAGGCTCATTCGAGTTTGTCATGGGCCAAACTCGAATCAGGCCCAAGGCCCATTCGAGTTTGTCCCCTTGACACTCTCGAATCTACCCTATACATCACATTCAAATCTGCCTCTATGTCAAATTCGAAATTGACACTAAATTCGAATTTCTCATGTTCTACTTATATTTGATTATATGATTCAACTTATATTTGACTTAATCTTTGATTTTATGTTTGAACTTCTTGTAATACATTACATCAAGTTCAAACACACAATCAATAACTATCAAACATATATAAACACATACATCAATATCCAATACTCTGTAATATTACTTAAACCAAAATGCTAGAACACTTAGACTGCTATCGTCACACAGGGTCTACCAACAGGAACTTCAAGGTGTTCTCCTGTGAAGGTGTTGTTGCATCCAATATATTTTATTCTATGCAATGGCGGTAGGTCGTTTTTCTAGTTAAACGCTAGGGTGAGGTTAGGAAAGGAATTAAGTTGATGTAATTTGGTTTCCGAACTAAACATGACAATAGGATGAGACGGGACAGAGATTTCATTTTTCATTTTCATATCAATCATCGCTTCTTAGTTCTCTCCTCCATCCCCGTCACAGAATGACTTTATATCTTCATCCCAATCCCCATTGGGAAATGTGAGTTTTCAAGCTCCTAAAAGATTTATAAGTTTAAATATGAATAGTAGCTTAATAAAAAAGTATGTAAATAAATTTGAAAACAAATCAATTCAAACATTTCGAATCATTTACTTATAAAATTTATGATAATAAAACAACAAAAAAATATATGCAAAAAACTTATACAACCTATAAGAAAAAATAAAACAATAATATTTTAAACCATACAAAAGTTATGCATATCGATATTTAATAATAATTCATATAAGATGCAATGAATAATTTACATAGTAAAATTTTATATATATATACATATATATATATATATATATATATATATATATATATATATATATATATATTATTAAAACATAAAATGGAATCAAAGTCAGGTTCAGATCACGAATTAAAATTTCCCTCATCTCTATATAGAGGTGACAATTTTGACCCAACGGGCCGAACAATGAAATTGACCCATTGTAAAAAACTTAGATAAAGTCATAGACCATAGTTTTTTTTAAAAAAATGAAAATTTATAAAATGTTATATTAAACAAACTATCATTTGAAAAAAATTTCAAAACTATATAAAATTTATGACATTTGATAGTCAACCGTTTGCTTGAACGGGTCAAAATTGTCAACCTTATCTCTATCCCATTCATGTTATTTTAAATCGAAGATTTCTCGTCTCCATTTCCATCATCGGTCAACTCAAGGATTCTCCGATTAAAACAGGTCAAGTTGAGGTTCTCTATGTTATTTTTTTTATTTTTCTTTTTTGCCAAGGCTATTTTCAAGCTTGTTTGGGAGTTCTCCTATTCTTCCTCTGGTAAGTGGTAACACTCTGCACTAAGAAAATAAAATAAAGTCTCAGACAATAGTTGTTGTACAGTACAAGTGACTCATTCAGGCACTCCAAATTTCAGGTGACGTCAGCATGACCCCATCTTCATCCACCAAGCGAGGTTAGTCCCCTCAGAGAAACCCCACACAATCAGTTTTAATCAGCGTGCGGCTACGAATGCTCGTAATACAACCATGCAATCACGTCTATTACCGGTGCCAGCCTCCATCAATGGCACCGGCACCGGAACCACCTTATCTCTCCGTCGTAGCTCCAATCGCAATCTCATCTTCCTGATCGGTACTGCTCCTTCGCTCAACCGCCGCAGGATCGGCGTTACATGCGCCCTCTCCAACAGCCAGCAGAATCACTACGCTGTTCTAGGCGTATCAGCAGACGCTTCAATCTCGGATATCAAAAAGGCATATCGTCTCCTCGCACGAAAGGTATATAATGACAGTGATTGTGTGTGTGTGTGTGTGTGTCTGATTTCAGTTTCAGTTTCAGTTTCCGTTTCGGTTTCGGTTTCAATTTCAATTTCAATTTCTGTTTAGGTTATTATGGTGAAAAAGTTGTAGTTGATTGGTTATGTTAGGGCTCAAATCAGCATCCGCATTAGATATAATTGTAAAATGAAAATTACATAGTTTGAATTTGCTTCGATTATTCATTTTAAAGAGGAAACTTTTGACTAATACCTAAAATGCCTAACAAGCAGGTAGTGTAATTAGAATGTATTACATCTGATAGCAGTGCTTGGTTATCAACTGGAATAATGATTTAAATTGTAAATTCTATTTAATACATACATACAACTCAATTTCAGGTCATTCTAGCAAGTAAGATTAGGAAATCAGAACCCGAAAAGAGGAAAAATGACTAAATGAGGGACTGCTTTTACCTTGAACATTATGACGTGAAAGAAGAGCGTTGCGATGTGAAATATGTAGACTTTGTTTTCCTCAAATAAACTCCACTTTATATAAATAGACTCGACTACGCTGTTACCCTGCAATGCTACGTGTAATGCAAATTTCCTCGTCATTGTTTGCATCAAGGTGTATCTGAGCTGATTGATAAAAGTCCTCTAATAGAAAATACAATTCATTTACTATAGATATTTTGGCATCTATTCTCGATATGTTTCATTTAATATACTCGAGTTCATGTCACTAGTAAGAAGTACCTAAATCAAAAATGGCAATGAGAAAATTTTGTGTATAATTTGTATCATTGCTCAAAGGTTTTACCCTGCATTCTACAGTCATGTACTGATTTCTGAAAGTTAACCAAAATTTGTAGCTCATATCTTGTAAAAGATATAGAAAATGAAAGAGTAGTCCTCAGTTTTGCTATCTCCAAGAAGTGAGCTGATGGAGTATGGTCCGAAGAATTTACACGGGCCTACTAAATGTGAGCCTCTGCATGATTTGCAGATATTTTTGCATTTTCCTCTGTCTTCACTTGCTTTTTGAAGGAAAAACAGAAGTGGGCAGTACCTCTCTCAAAATCATAGAGGAGTAAACAATGAGGCCATAAACTTTACAATATGATTATATGATGCTCTCAATGTAATAGTACTCGATGCGTCAGCATTATCAAGACAGGCAGCTCTACTGAAAAGCACATAATACCTTTTTTTGAGTGTGTAATGAATACAAAAAACATATTTCAACCTCGAACCAGTGTAGGTTGTTTCAAGCATCATAAATCTCTGGAATATTGATAATCTACATGTTAAAACCAATGTAACAACAATACCTTTGGCTCTGCTACCAATTGTTCTACAAGATGAAGATATGCACCACATTTCAACTTTAGCATTAGCTGTAGTAATGAATTATACTTTCTGTGTGTTCCTCATAATGGCTTTAGATTTCTGCCTGGTGTTTTACTCTTATTTTATAACAAGTTGCAAATGGATTTTGAACTAGATACACATAAGACACAAATAACAACCAAAGCAAGAACTGAAGGTCTGAGGATCAGTCCCATCTTTGATATCAAATACACATAACTACATAAGACACAATTTGTAATTGGATTTTGAACTATATACACATAAGAGACAGAATAACAAACAAAGCAAGAACTGAAGGTACTGAAGGTCTGAAGATCATTCCCATCTTTGGTATCAAATGCTTTTCAAACTTTTGTGTGTGGAAGGTTTTACTGATGCAAGGAAAAGCAGCAAGTATGTGCTTCTCCATTTGCTTGTGTTAAGATGCTGAAACATATACAATATGTCATGGTCCACTTGATGAACCTAGACTACTAGACATGAACATTCAAAGGAAGATTTGTCATGCTACTCAAATACGTAAAACTTTTAATATCCTGGAGCTAATTGCTAAAGATAAAAAGTAGACATTGTATAAGATCTTTAGCTTGATGCTAGTTGAATTAATACCATAACGTCTGCAATCTACATGGGCCCTAAGTTCTGCACTTTTCTGGATATGTTGCGAGTTTATTAATATAACTTCTCTTATACACATGCTTTCCAAGGTAACTTTGTCTGTATTTATATTATCATTATTAAAGAATGTCTTGCAAATGCTGTCACCGTTGGTGAGTTTACCTGACTATATATTTGTCAAGATATTACTTATTAGATATATATGATCCTAAGGCAGGTTAACATGACGTGAGGCTACAAGTTATTTGATAGATTGCTTATTAACTTATGGTCAGTGCTATGCAAGTATTACTTTGTGGCCTTAAAGATCGACTTCCTGTAGCTAAAATCTCAACACATGTCCACCAACTCCTAAAACTTCTCGAAGTTGTGCTTGAAATATCTTATAATCAAACTCCTTGATTTTTTTTTTTAAATATTACTTCATATATTTTAACAATCATATTGATGATAATTTGCTCATGACAGTTTCATCCAGATGTCAACAAGGATTCAGAAGCTGCTGAGGTGTTCAAAACCATCCGTCTTGCATATGAGGTCAGCATTTTTTTTTTTATAATTATAGAAGTTTTTGGGTTTGGAATTTGGATATGTTTAATATCTGCATGTAGTAATGATAAGGAAAGAAACTAAATTTCTCCAAGGTAAAAGGTTGCTATTTAATTCACCTACCAAAATGTTTTTCTATTAATGATATGTATCGAAAAAGACAGCTATGGTTAAATGATTGTACCCATAATTTAAAAGGTTTGTCAATCTTTCAGCTATCTGGTTTAGAATAATTCTCAACCATATGCCAATTGCATCAATTCTTACTGAAATGGTAGTTACTTAGTCATCTTCTATGACAGCCTTTACCTACAGTTTCTTCGACACTCTTTTTACCAATGATTTGTGAGACGTAATGTCTTTTTTCTAGGAATACCACCCATTGTACTTGACTACTTGTACATATAATATCTATATTACTTGGGATCTGCTCACTAAAACATGGTGTTGTGATATGTATATAGACATGGGGGCATTGAATTTTATATTATTTTTTGTGGTTGGGAAGGGGACTTATATGTGCCAGCTGAGAGTGGTGTGTGAAGGGAGGGGGATAATTGCAATATATGGGGCAGGCAGAGGTTTTGTTGGAACTGCATGGTGTGGTTTTAGACAAGGATGTTCATATATACCATGTACAGACAGATCATTTAATGATCTGAACCCTTTCTTATCGGAAAAATATTCTACACTTGCATATGATCATAAATGAATAAATGATCATACCTCAAACCTTTGAACTTTAGTTATGATACTGTTCCGGGTACTGCACATGTGGCGAAAAACCCTTGTGATGACAAAGTACTTGCTACACCACTGCCCACACAAACTAAAACATGCTCCCTTGAATCTATGAGAAACAAACAAACATGCATATTTGACACAGTGGCAACTTCCTCCACAATAAGAGAGCGTGACAAACAAAAGCGACCATGATCTGACATTACCAATAACACAATTACAATTGTAAAAAAGTGAAACAACAATGACTCTGACACTAGCCATTTTTTTAGAAAAGCCTAGTAAAATAGTAATGATCTACCAAGGTAACTATTGCATAACTGATCGCAACATTGATCCTCATTATGTATCAAGTTAGCTAAATTAGTGGGTTTATCTTTTAACAACCAAATCTTTAAGTTTTCCATCTTTAGATAAGCACTGCAATTTGGTCAACGTATACAGACAAATTCATTAAGTCCTCAAAGTTTTCCCATTTGTAGAGTTTTCCTCAATATTTTCCTCTTAGGAGATTCTATCCTTTGTCGTTAATTTGAATCCGTGGAGGGGGACAAACACCAAGGTTCCACATCTAGAATTAGGCAACTGCTGATCTTAGTATCTTACACCAAACATAAGCCAAACTGACATAAATGTGGAAGGTGTTGATCGTCCTTTGATCCATGAAAAGTAACTTTAATTTCTACAGGTTCTCATCATTCAATCATTTATCATAGAATTTACTTGTTTTCTTCATCACGTCTTTCAAAAGAGAAGTACGAGGGTTTGAGAAATATGAAACTTTCCTCTTCTCTTACTAAAATTGATCATAGTGAATCTTCTGAAACTGATGCTCTCACAAAAGTTGCCTTGTTTATTCAAGTTTTTGATCCAAACTTGTAAAACTGGAAGGGGAAAAAATCCATCCAAGTCTTCTTAACTTGGAATGTTCTTTCTGACATTCAGTATTATGTTATGCATTAGCATATGATTGAAGAAATGCCTTTTTAAAAGATCTGAGATAAGGATATTTTCATTGGTCGTGCATTTGTTAAAAAGGTTGATTATCTTAATTATTTGAAGAAAGAAAAAAAAAATACTGGCAAACACTTGTACCATCTATGTATGACATTCCTTTTTTGCCCAGTTATTATTAGTGAGGTTCTCTGGATATATGTGTTTACCGTAATCATCTGACAGGTGTTATCTGATACCATGACAAGAGACCAGTATGATAGGTCTCTCCAATTTCAACCGAGTTATGGCAATCAATGGAGAACATATGACATTGATTTGGAAGATGAAATAAAGGTGCACAGATGGTCCGATCTGAAACAGAGAATGGGTCATTCAAAATATCAAGAATGGCGTGATTCCAAAGAGAGTTTTGATGATGAAATATACGAAGACAAGAGCGTCAACGCTGAAAGAGGCTCTTTTATTGAAGTTTTGAGATCTGCTATTCTTTCCATATTCTTACTGAAAACTATAGGTGCGAAGCTGTCTCTCACTTTTAGCAGCTTGATGGCTTTACTTGATCCAGAGTTGGACAGAGGATATAAGGTGGCTTACGTGATTGCGTGGGTGTTGGGGGGCAGAGGTGGAATCGTGCTTACTTTATGCCTCTCGTTTGCCAGTTGGGTATGCGGAAAAACAAGCAGCAATGTTGTTGCGTTGGTGGTCGTATCCATGTGGGTTGGCTCAAATCTTGCAAGGTTTGCTCCACTTCCGCAAGGTGCCCTTCTTACTCTTCTCTACATGTCGATTAAGCTCCAGGCTGATCTAAACTGAAGTCTGAACATACAATGCTACATCATAGTTGCTGCAACTTTTCTCTTAGATTTTCGTAATTAATTTTTCATTTGAAACCCTTTGTAAATATTATAGCATCTGCAAGTGTCTAAACTCTCAAATCTTAACTAAAATCATCTAATTATGTTTATTCTCAAGAAAAACTTTTAGGATTGTGTGATTGCGGAACCGACCGATAAGTAAGTCCCTTCCGTGTCACCAAAAGGTCACATACTTACTCTACTTATTTAGACTTTCTAATCGATAGAAGCAACGTACTATGAAAGTTATCAATAATAGTGACGTACTTTCAATTTGTTACCAATATTACTGCCAATATGTGGACATCATTAGTAAAACGAATTATGTTGTGTTGCTAATATTCATAAGAAAATAAAAGTACGTTACTGGTATTGGTATCAAAATAAAAACATTTTGCAATTATTGTTAACCTTTATAGTACGTTGCTATTACCGGTAAAAAGTTGTAAACATCTTACTATTTTAGCAATTAACCTACTTATAATTGTCATATACATCTTTTAAAGTTCTGATATGCATGTCAAATGATATAACATAAGTGTCAAAACACATTGAATCCTCAGATGGCAGTTTTTAACAATAGTTTCACAGAATCATGATGAACAAGCAGAACTAAGAAGATTTTATACATTGATGATTAGATACACAAGAAAACAGGACACCCCACAATTAGATAGTTTGGTTTTCTCTCAATACATGAAAATTGGGATTGGATTAAGATTTGACTAATTAAACCCAATTAAGGACTCTTTTAAGAACTCTTTACTTTTCCATCTTGCTTGATCTGGTTTAGGTTCCTCCATAGATACTTTCCACTAGCCATGTCAACAAATCCCCAGAATCCATTTTGAGCCATCTGTAATAATACCATAAATACACAAAAACAATATCAAAATTTTGTACATAAACAAAATACTGGAATCTGAAAAAAAAAAAAAAATAGTCAGACCATGAACCATTATTACCTTGATGAAACTAGATTGTTGATTTTTGATCGATGAATCATCGTCGAAAATATTGTCTTGGGCATCGGAAGAGTTCCGAACCGATTTCCAGGCGATATAACCGGCCAAAACCGCCGAAAAAAACACCAAGATGAATCTCATGGGACACATCTTCTTGAAACAAAAGGTGAGTTTTCTTTCTTTGATATTTGTTAAGAACACTAGAGATAGAAAAGGAATAGGATGTGGGGGGTTTGATTAATCTTGTTTTGAACTTTTGTTTGGTATATAATATAATGTAGGGGCAAACGCGTCTCCCACTTGGGTTTTACAAAGTCAAAGGTGGCTATACCTACTATTCTTTGCCGAGGGTATTCTTGTCATTCAGTTTCTATTTTAACTAGTCTTAAATTGACAAATTTTGTTTCTATGAAAAAGTAGTTTTAAATTCAGGGTTGTATCGGAGTATTTTCATGCTCAGGACGATATAAAAAAAGAATTTCTTTTCAAAAAATTTAAAATGACATACTAAGCTCGGGTTTGGTTCGTAGATTTTTTTCCTAGAATTTGCATTATGTATCATATTCATTTATCAGGATTTTGTCAGAGAATTTGAATTATCTTTTAGAAAAAATTTACTAATCAGAAGAATATAAGGTAATTGAGATTTAAAATATTAGGAAAAATACTGAGTTTTTAAATAATAAAGAAGGAAGAGATTTAAGAAATCGTGGATTTTAAATTCTTATTGAAATCTGCAATCAAACACATGTTTTAAATGCAAATCAGAATGAATTCAAAGACATCCACGAACCAAACGCCCATTGAATTTTAAAAGGTTTTAATCATTTATTGGGCTGGAAATTTA
>JAANYP010001687.1:27500-67820 GCA_020465985.1 Centrapalus pauciflorus
TCAAATAACAAAAAAAATAAAAAAAAACCTAACTGAAAAATAATATAAAAACCGGAGTAAATGATTTGGGTTCGGATTCCCTTTCAAAACCGAACCGAACCGATTCTTCAAATTAATTTAATTTTTCTAATATTATACATATTTTATTGAGTCTGCTTTTACTCATATTTGATGTTATGTGTTGTAAAACTTCTTTTATTTACATTTTCATGGAAGCATTTTTCTACTATATATAAATATTAGTATAAACATAAATATAAATGATATTTATGATATTAAAATGTCAATTAAATGATATGATTAATAGTTATGCTAATTTTAATTATATGTGATGTAGTGAATGCTAATGAATCGATATAAACATTCTTATTATTTTTCTACATGATAACTTACTAAAATATTAATTCAAAGCCTAAATTAGTATGTTTAATAAATTAAAGTATCAAACTAACTAAATTAATAATTAATATCCAATTTTAGTAAATCCAATAAGACATATGTCAATTAAAAATCCAAACGTAATCAATTATTTTTAGTAATTTATCAAATGGTATTTAACTTAATTTAGTAAAGATAATTATAAGTTTAGTAAAGAAAAACTCAATTTTAGTAAAAAAATGTCCAAGATTTTTTGGGTTTAAATTCAAAAACCAAAAAACCCATAGATATAAACCCGAAAACCCATAATCCAAACCGGAAAACTAGAAAATCAAAACCGAACGGTTCTTCCATTTCAATAACCAAACTTTTCAATTTGGGTTCAGTTTCGGCCAAAAACCAAATCAAACAATCAATCGAACCGTCTCATGCTCACCCATATCTTAAAGTGCTAACAAGTTTTTTAATTTTCTCCATCTTTATTCTTTGTTTACTACTTTCTGTCTCATGTTTTCTTTAAAAGATAGTTAATATTATCATGGAATATTTTGAATCTTAACCATAGTTTTAAAGGCTGGTTATGTTTAACATTTTTCTTAATATTTTTCTTAATATTATTTTTTAATATATTTCAATAAATTTATATGTATAGTATTTTTTTTTTATTAGATGTATTGATAAGTGTAGATTAGATAAGATTTAGATTTAGATAGAAATTTAATTTGTAAAGCATTAATAAATAATAAAACATATATGACAAATAAATATATTAAATATTTTTTAATGAGATAAACGTATAAAATATGGTATGTAAAGAGAATGATAATGATAAATATGTTTCTCCTTTTGAACTTCTTCAATGGGAAAAAGCATGGGGCAATACCGATAGGAGATTCCATAAATGATAGTTTACATTTTAGTATTTTACCAAACTAGTTTATAAACCCATGTATAATGTAACACCCTCAAACTAATCACAATACCACATAATTGCCACGTCAACAGGGATATAATATTATAATCTCTATACTATTCCCAAGACACATCGGTGAAAACCCGATAATTTAAAACGTTAATTACATAACCAAGTCACGGTAGTCCCTGAAAATAAAGCAACCTATTCGAAGTATAAGTAATCATCCCCAAAATATAACTACCTCTAGAAAAGGTAGCTAACTCCCCGAATCGTTTGAAACGTAAACCTACTTGGGTCCAGCAGGCCTACTAGCAGCCCGGTCACCTGAGATACACACGACAACACACACAGGTCAGCTAAAGCTGGTGAGAATGTAAGGGTTAGAGTACGATTATAAAACTCAATAAAATAAATAAGCTCGATAGTAAAACGTTCAGCGTTCTCTACCGAACAATTATATGAGATCCCACAAAGTAGCTCAGATAGGCACTCAACTCGTGTGGACGAATGCACGTACCCAAATCCCTAGACCGCACAAAGCAGTCGTCAGGACTCAAAAGGGAATCGGGAGCGACCCAACCCCTGCCCAGCTGTACGGTTTAGTATCTCGATAGCTCAAATGTCTCAAATCTCATATTATAAAATAAAGTTCACAATAGCTCAGTAACACGTGCATGATAGTATCTCAATAAAAAGCTCGTAATAAATCTCATAACAATCTTGTAAAAGCTCAATAAAAGATCATGCAAGTATAAATAAATAATCGTAGAAATATCTCAAGAAAAACATGCAAACTCACCTGCCCTGAAGACACACTACTAAGTCTCGGTTCCCTGTCTTTTCCCTACCCTATCAACGCGAGACCCTGATATGATAACATCACAACTCAATATCACAATCTCAACCCAACAACCCTATACACAATTCCCAACAACTCACGCGACCCCAAATACCCGAATACACGACTCACAAGACTCAAAACCCCCAACCCGAGATCCTGCCACATCGCGGCTGCACTGGCCATCGTGGTTGCGGTCACGCTGACCCTCTCGTTCGCGGCCGCGCTCAGCCGCTCACGTTGAACCGCTTGCGATCGCTCAAGAACATCGCGGCCCGCGATCAGGGGATCGCGGCCGCGCTCACGGTCGAACAGTAGCAGAAATGCTCTGTTTTTCACAGCCAGGGGAATGAGTCCCCAAATCCCAAAAAAAAAACTTGATATACAGCAACAGAACATCACAAATTAATTTAGAAACATATACAAACTCAATTCAACTCTTTTCCAACAAGTAGCACGTCAAATCCTTAAATTGAAGACTCAAACTTACCAAAAACTCAAGAAGGAATTTGAGGAAGAACTTGGAGCCAATTCCCAAATCTGGAGCTTAATCCTAGCTGCTTCAACTTCTGGAGCTTCTAAACACACACACAAACACACTTTATCTCTGATTTTGAACTGAAATTGTGAAGCATCCAAGCAAGAAGGTGACATATAAATACGTTTTGGACTAAAACTCAGTCCGACACCCAATCTCCGATCCCGATACCCCAAAATACAAATTTATATCCCCGGGTCTCAAATTACATAATTAGTCCAATGAAATAATTCCACGTACCTATCCCAAAAATGAGATGTTACATATAACATGGGTATAAATTTTAAAAATTAGCTTTATTAATATTGTAGGATAATTTTTAAAAATATTTTATTAAATTTATAATATCTACTTAGACAAGATAATAAACTTAAATATAAATATAAATTCAAATTTGATTTTTATTTTATATAAGATTTAGATTTATTAGACATTTATATTATTTTTTATATAGAGTAATTATAGATTAAAAAAATATAATTTACAAATGGCGGTTGAAGGTGATGCCACGTGTCAATGGCAGAGGACCACACATGGCAAAATAGTTATTCTTTTAATAGTATTTATAGATTTAAAATATTTCATTTTTTAACTGTATGGATTAAATATGAAAGTATTTGAATTAGATTCCATAAATTTTCTTAATAATCTATCTATTCTGTTAAAAAAATAAATGGATTCCACATAGAACTTAACTAGACCGCCACTTGGCGCAGTCTTCTTTCGACACGTGTCAATTTTAATTAAATAGTTAAATTAAATTATTTTAGAGAATTGTCTATCTATTTTATAGGAACTTTGTTGCAGGTTATTAGGTATTTATTTTAAGAATTAATATTAATAATCTAAATCGTTTAATAAAATTATAAGAATTCTGTTGAGTCTGTCATTTCTGTTACAAAATTGAGTTAGTCATGAAAATTCTTATCCTAATTTGTTAATCCCATGTGATTAAAATCCACGTCGTTTTGTATATTTTGTTCATCTCATTTGTTATAACTTTTTATATGTTTAGATACTGTAATTAATAAAATCAGTCCGTGTAGTACACGGGTTGCTAAACTAGTGAATTAGTAAATTTAGAAATCGATCTAATTATGGAAAAAGGCGGAAAATCAAAAATTTAGAGGGATGAGGAAATGACACGTGACATGAGAGTTTTTCTTTTATTAATATATATAGATTAATAATACCTATATTAATCCGTTTACATAATTTATTAAATAGGTAAAATAATAATATTTTTAAACGAATTATATCATTTAATACATCTTGTCAAAATGATTAAAATACACCAATATTAAATATTTGAAATACAGATATGATACAAATCGTTTTAATTTTTAATTTTTGTTATTTATAAAATGCAAATATGATATAATTTCAAACAAAAGTATATTTTTTTTGTAGGGTTTATATTATATTTGACAAACTAATTATTGGGTTTATCCATTTTAGCCATTAAACAAATCTTTATTCACTTCAAACCGTCTTACTTTCTTAGTTTCTTTTAGCATTTTCTAACATACACATTACCGAGCTTTGTACTTAATCAGGAGACTGAAGAAATTGTTGGAAAAAAATGTAAATTTTTCAAATGAAAAAGTGTATTTTTCATGTTTTTGGACCAAATATAATTATATATAATTGTGAGATATATAATTAATATTTTGTGGATATGTATGAGAGGATTACAACGATATAAAGTACGTCCAAAACAGAGCTAAGATGAATGAGATATCGATGCTCAAAGATTGGTGTTTGATGTGGGAAAATGCAAGTTAAAAGTGTGAAAACTTGTCTCACATAGGAAGAAGGACCAAACCATGAGTGGTTTATAAGGAGGAGCCTTGACAAGTATGACAAGTTACTCCAAGACAAATCTTGGGTCCAAACAGTAGCAAATCATTAAACTTATGAGCACTCGCATATGCCTTGTACTTTGTATAAGGTATTTTTTTGCGTGAGCCGCGTTCGTGTCTTGAACGAATCTAGACAATTCTAGAGCCGTTACAGAAATGGTTTAATGATAGAATTATTATATTTAATTATTAATAAAAAATGTTTTTTATTACAATTAAATATAATTAATTTGTTGTTACAACTCATGGTTTAATGATAGAATTATTATATTTAATTATTAATAAAAAATGATTTTTTATTATTATTACAACTGAATATAATTAATTTGTTGTTACAACTCATCTCCTATAAAATGGATGGAGATGCAAACACCAAAACACACTTGATACACTTGAAAGACTTGGAAAACACTTTGCGTTCTTGAAACTTTTGCACTTTAACGGCAAGACGTTCTTGCTTCCAAGAACGAAGAACACCTTCAATTCACGTGATTTTTCAGGCAAGTTGGTTACCTCCGGCAGTACAAACTGTTTTGGCTGTTGTACTCTGAGAAACAGACTTCGAATCTGTTTTAAGGGAATCGTGTCAAACACGAGACTCAACCTTTATTTTTCCGTATTGTAATTTACTTTTCCGTATTATTATTTCTTTTACTTGTAATTTTAATTTCTGTAATCTGATTATTTCCGTGTATTGTAATTTCATTTCTGAATTGTAATTCGTAATACATTTCTAATATTTTATAATTGGTATCTGGCACACTATCCCTACAGAAATGTTGTTTCGGAAGGTGAAGATGACAGCTTGCTGAGAATGATGAGATTGATAATTATAATGTAAGGCAATGAACACACACAAATATACACCGGGCCATCCCATTGATTTCAGATGCTCTGTGTCTGTGATTACAACATAGACTCTTAAATATTTTAAACTGTAAATTGGTCATTTTGAGACTCAATTTTATTTGGTAATATGGAGATTGTGAACGACGAAAAAATATGACTAGTGAGAAATTAATATGAATAATACAAATCAGATTAATTTTGACATATATGAATTCTATTTTAACGCGCCTATATATGCATGTGTATATGCCAAATGCAGATAATATTTATCGGCCCCAACTTAAATCTTTATTATGAACGTGAGACCCTATGAAATTGGGGGTCTTGTGAGGTCGAACCTCCCGCACACCTTCAATGACGCACGTGAATATACCCACAAAATAACGACGAACAAAAAACACAGTTTATAAGAACACAAAGTTTACGTGGTTCGTCTCAAGAATGACAATGTTCACGACCACACTAGCGAGTCTCTATTTAATTTCAGATTAAGGTTACAACTAAAATGAGATTAATATTTACAGGAAACAACTATTAAAATAAGAGTAAATCTATATGTACATCCCCTCAATTGCTAAGCACACATCTCTTCTTAATGTGAGATGAGATTAACTTTTAAACATTGCGTCTCAAGTCATTAACAAAGATCATGTGAGTAAGAGCGTGTGTGATTAGTAAAAATTAAGAATAGAGGGTGTACATATAGCAATACCTTTTAAATAAATAAATTCTTAATGCAAGGTGCGGCTTCCTTTTTCCGCACCCACTTTTTTGGGAGTGGGACCCCATACTAACATCCCATATACTATGGTTAATCAGTCTCTCCAGAACTCAACAATTTCTCACTTGGAGGCTGATCACATCAATTACGTTCTATATTTGTAAATATTGTAACCCGAATAATAGATTCCTACTCACTAGCGTGATGCATTCTCATTAAGTAACCGGAAGGCCAGTTGAACCGTGCATTCTCTGCAAGATTTTTCGTATCAAGGATCTTTATTGGTGACAACTCTGGATCACTTATAAACTCTTTAACAAAATGATACTTCATTATAATGTGTTTCGTCCTACTATGTAACACTAGATTCTAATGTTTAATAAAATGATACTACATTATAATGGGTAACTTGGATGACAAAGGAAACTCCTTTTAGATTAAATCAATGATTAAAGAACATTAAGGGAGCCAGAAAGGCAGAAACTACAAGTCTACAGCATCAGGGCCATTTTTACATCTATTTGGATTGTTGCCAAACATTATTTCAGAGAAATAATCCTTAATCCACATATATATGCGGTAGTATGAGTGTATGACGTAGGGGTGTTCAACGAATTGGTTTGCGGTTTTTTTGGTTTCTCCGAATCTGTTTCTTCGAATTTCAAATTCTGAAAACGAATCCAAAACCGAACCGCAGTAAAATTTTTTTAACCGATTCAATTTAGAAACTCGAATTCATTTTAACCCAAACCGAACCAAAAATTTCAAAAAAAAATAAAAATAAATTCCAGTAAGTTTAGAAAAACAAGAATAAATTAACATGTTTTAACAATTTCAATACACTAACATAATTTTTAATTTTGTTGCTACTTAGTCAAAATTATAAACAAATTGAAACAACTTGACAATTTCAAATTGTTTTCATGTTTAATCAAAAGTAAAAATATGAGGTCATGTCACCAACTTCCGTTTTCATGTTATGAACAAAAATTACAACTTCGAGCAATAGTATTCGGTAACAAAACAAAGAAGCTCGAATTAAGCCAACTTGCAATAGTTTACCGACGACGACGAGTAAATAGTTTACCGACGTAGATGAGCAAAATCAAGAGGGAGAGAGAGAGAGAGATTACCGACGACGTGAATGCACTGGAATAGCAAGGGAGACGACGAGTGATTGTTGAACAGACGAGTAACATAATTGACAACGGCTACACCGGTCGATAACCACCAGCCATCGGAGAAGATGAGACGGCAGTAAAGAGCGGCTAGTGTTACAACTTACAAATGGTTAAATGTGACTGAGAGTCTGAGAGAATGAGATAAATTATTAATATTAAGTTTGGAAATGATAAAAGTAAAAGGCGAAACCCCTAAAGATGTAAAATCATATTCAAAATTGGAACTAATTCGAACTTCGGTTCGAATTCGATTTAAAAACAATAATTCGAAAACCGAAAATAAGATTCAAGTTCAAACCAAACCAATTCAAAAACCAAAAACCGAGTTTGAAATTTACAAATAAATTTCGAATTCGGTTTTTTTAAATCCAGCTCGAAAAATGAACACACCTAGCATATCGCACAATCTTTGCCTTTTCGTCCATTTTCGGATGCTCAAATTCTCTTTTGAGTTCTAATGTCCAAATTTCACTAAACCAAAAAGAAAAAGAATTAACCTGAGGATGTTTAAAAAATAATAATATAAAGAATCGAAAACGCAAAAAATGTGAAATTTTTTTCATAATAAACTCGAAAAGAATAATTCAGTCTTACACGATTAAGCTACAGTAGCTTAAATACTATAGTTTATGATTTGACAATTTTATTTATTACAATAATTTATAATTCCTTTCTTAATCCATAGCCAAACCCATATTTTCAAATACTTATTGAAACTAGTTTTTAAACCTGAACGTTATATGTACCCTTCAGATACAGAAAAAGGGCAACCAAACCACAAGTCAGACAGATCTGCTATAACCCACAATCATGGTTTTCATATACTAAACATCTTGTAGCCATGGCATACCCGCAAGCACGAATTGATATTTCTCGATTTGAAACCGACACTTGAATCATATCTTGTTGCAAGTCACGTATCCATATCGTAAACTTGCTTGATTCGTGTGCAAAACGACATAACGAATGTTGTATTCAAACTTAATTAAAAAAAAACATACAGCAGGTTTCCAAAAAGGGGTCAAATACATATAAAGATTTCATTTTTCCCAATTTGATAAAATCTTTAAAGGGTACAAGACAGCAGTTAAGAACAAGACCTGACCGCAAACCAAATGTTCTTGTTCATCTGCACCCTAAGACTCATATTTGACACACATTTCTCTTAATTTCTACTTCTATCTTTTCATACTTCCCTTTTTTCGGCTTTTTTCCACCTTTTTTTTAATCATTGTGAACTATATTTTTCATTGTACAGCAACATAACACAGCGATCACTTTACATAACTGCAACTTTTTTGCTCACTTGATCGAAATTCTGTTGAGTTTGAACTGAGTTGTAAATGTTCAAAAGGATTCCTGTCAGATGTTCAACAAAATGTAGCATCTGCTTATGCTACCAGCATCAGTCAACAAACAGTTCGGCCGTAACACATGGATGCAATGTAAAGGTTTTTCGACCACTTTTCCTGTAAGATGAACAGAAAAAAGTCGAGTTACAAAGAATGCAACATCTTCAACAGTCATTAAGAGAGAGAGAGTGTGTGTATCACTGGAAAACCAATAGCCTGACTCTTTTCTTTTAGCTACATTTTTGTTACATGTGGAATATTTGATCCATTTATGAATGGGTTGATAACTTGATATGGGTTTTATTTCATCTCTAATGGATCAAATAGGTAACATAAACAAAAATGAGCTAAAAACAGGTCAATCGATTCAAGAGTCGCCCAAGCGTGTATTCAAGATCATACAAGCTATTTATATTGGTATTACAAGAAATCTTTATCTTTATATTATAATAAAGAAGAACATCTAATGTCACGTGTCTTCTTCTCAACCTTTCATTTTCATTCCCCCAAACTTCCTAAATTATTTCCCATCTTTAATCTAAAACCTTTTTCAGTAGTTATATTTTATTCATGCAATTTCCATTTATACAACTTTTTTTCTCATACAATTTTCATTTATATAACTTTTGCAATTTTTATTTATATTCTTATTGTTCATACAATTTTTAAAAATATACATGTATTAACACATATCATATCATTACAAGATGTTTATTTAAATATGTGTACACAATCAAATATTTTTAGTTTTATGATCTGTAACTATCTATTTAGTTTTGATTTCGTTTATATCTTATAATTTGAAACAAACCCATGTATTACATGGGTTAATAGACTAGATTGGTTATTATTGTAATATCAGTCTTTGTAATCATTCATCATACAAATATATTATCTATTGAAAAAAAGAACATCATAAAAATGTATTAGCCAGTCAACCCAAATTGACCTGCTGGCTGCTACCCACAACACACCAGCCCTATGCATTTTGTCACCTCCAACTTTGTAGGATTGGAATATCGGATTAACCATAAGTAAACTGTTTTTTTTTTAATCTATTTTAGACGATAAGAAGCCAGTTACGATTGAAATCATTTTGCTATAAAGGTCTCTTATAGTCTTATGTTCATTTTTTTAATGATTCTATAGTTCTTGAAGAAGAAAATATAAAATATGACTTGACAAAAAAATATGTTTACCTTCACATGAGTGCTTGGGAAAGCAGATGTTCGAAGAGTTTCTTGGGTCTCATCCATCATTTTGCGCCTCGGGATACTCAGTATGAATGCTGCTTGATCAGCCGTAGCAGCCATAGATGTTATCCTGTAACCATTCTCCCATCGACGGTGTATTCCTTCACTTGGGTAAAGAAAATCAAGTTCTACAACCTAGCAGCCATGAAGCAATATCTCTTGTTAGTATCTCATTAATTCAGATGGATAAAAGAAAAAGGTTAATAACCAAAAAGACATTTGAACTCTAGTTCATTAATCTAACATTAATCATTTGAACCCGGAAATGTCAATTGTGGGTGCCATCTACTTGAATGATGGAAAACAAAGTAAAGAAATAGAAACGAGAAAGATATATAATATATATACCTGTTCAGAGAATCCAGCATTTCTCGACATCACGACACCCCAGCGACTGCCAGCAGTAGTCATGGAAGTGACATGAAAACCCTCTTTCCATTTTTTACTGATCCACTTAAACGGAAATGATTCACTCACTTTATAGGATTGTTGAGTGTAAGGTGTTCCTAGAGATGCATATGGAAAAAAGTCAAAGATGAGAAAAGTAATGATCCACTTTAACGGAAATGATTCACTCACTTTCAGTAATGATTATAGCACCAAAATAAGATGTGCAACAGTCAAAGCATATCTAACCTTTAGACATAACAACCAAAGAGCTACCATTTGCTGCACCAGCTATCGAACTGATGTAAAAATTCTTTTCCCACTGTTCCATAATCCAGTCCTGAAGAACATATAAATTATTGTTGATGATTGAGCATATAAAACATATGAAAATATGAACTAGAAGAATCAACATAACTATATATGATATATACCTTGTGAAGAAAAACAGGTGAAACTTCATACACTTGGGAACAAAATCCCGTTCCTGCATCCATGATTAAGGCCCAAAGATTCGAGGCTGAAGCCACACAGCTGATGTATAGACCGTCTTCGTTACCCTTATCCACATGCTGACGAAGCCTTGTGTCTGCAACATTATAGTGATATCTGCAGACGAAGGAAAACAGATGTTACTTATTTTAACTAGATAACCAAAATGTCAATGTTATTCTTCAAACCAACATTGATAATATCTCCAATATTTGCACACATTGATTTGTACACACGCATAAGTTGTATGATTTGCATTCACTTCTCTTTTGTGTGTGCGTTAAAAAACTTCATTCCTATAGTCATGTTATAAAATGTGTAATCTAATTGGCTTTTCAAGTACTTCCGAAGAAGCAACAAATATCTACATGTAATCTATTTCAATCACATGTTAAGTATAAGTTTAAGTTATTTGTGGCTCAAAATCTTAAAATCAATATCGGCATATTTAACCACTTGTAATTTAGTAAAAATTAAAGAATTCACATAATCAACCCTAATCGATCAGTGCTAAACTTATTACCAAGAGAATAAATTTACTGATAATTTTTTACTCCATAAAGTTTGGTATACTCTCAATTAATTGATGCAATATACTACAATGAATCCTAATTGAGATTCATGATTGGAAAATCGTTTTGTTACTATTAATGTTGACCCATCTTGGGCTTCATCAAGATCTTAGGGGAAGGAAAGTATAACATATTAAATTATTAATCAGCATCTTGTGGCCTATCAGGACACATAACACATTGAGCTTTTATAACAGTTTTTATGAAGATAATGTCATGCTTCTAGATGTTTTTTTTCACAATCATATGAAGTAATAATAACTTCAACCGTATGACGTGTTTTATCAACAGCACGACATGCCAAGTACATCCTAATAGATTAAAAAGAAAATGTGATTTTTATGCATGAACGAGTTTCATAAAGTATATTCATCAACCCACCTTTGCTTCATTGGCCGACGAGCATTGTAAACAGAAATCCATTGGGTAGCAGGACTGCCTAGTCGTACTTTCTTTTTTGGTTGTTCATCTTCTTCCAAATTGATAAGCAATCTACCCCGTTTCTGCCCAACCTGATGTAACAAAACCACATTAGAGGGTTTGTGTCTAACGACTTCCAAGGTGGAAAGTCAAGATTGTAAAAGTGCACGAAACCTTGAGTGCGCCGTCGATTCTGATTGGTCTTAGTGACGTAACTGGGTCAATAAGAGAATCAAATAATGATATAAGCTTAGAATAATTTGGCTCCTCATCAAATTTCATATTTGTGACGGCTTCAAGAAAATGTTTGAATGGAGCAGGACAAAAGCAACACATCAACTCAGGCGATGTTGCCATTTTCTTTTTACAAACAAGAAAACTCTTGTTGTCTCCCTGTAATATTCAATAGAAAACGTAAATAAACCAGCTTTCAACTTCATTAATTAATACGAAAAAGAAATATAAGTGAAAATACGAAACTGACCTGGTAGCCTTGCCATGGTAACCTTCCTTTAATGAGAAATATCAATGTGTACGCAAGTGACTCAAGGTCATCCCTTCTACTTCCTGTCCGGCCTAAATGTGCATGCACGCTTGCATATCTTATCGTACCTCTGCAAAAAAAAAAACACATTGGTGATGCAAATTAACATCAAAGCACATCATATTTAACGTTAAATAAGCTAGGAATACACAAACCTGAAAATATCAGGCCGTTGATCATATTCAACATGCTGGCTAGATGATGAGTCTTTCCATTTTGATGCTAAAACAGCAACAAATAAACAAAAATAAATGTTAATGACATTACTGAAAAGTTTTTGACAATGTAATGATATAGTCATCAAAATAAGAGATAAATAGTAGAGAAGTCGAGAATATTTGTACGCAAGTAGTTTATTTTATAACACTCCGAAAAGAAAAAAAGCGGATGACATCAGGAAAGGGAGCATACCCAAACCAAGATCAATAAGATATAGTTTCTTCTCATCCACGGATCCTGGTTGACCAAGTAGAAAATTTTCCGGCTTCACATCTCCATGAACAAACCTTTAATATGATAATAAGATAGAGAACTCAATGAAATGGGCAACAAGAAATGTCGTTGAATTTGTAAATGGACACATAGATTGCTTTTAAGTTAGCCAGACATTGTAACTATGTCATACCCCTTCGAGTGAAGCTTTTCAAGAATTGATATTGACTCGACAGCAATACAAGCAACCATACTTGGTGACATCCTGTAAACGAATATAAAATAAACAGTTGGTTATAAAGACTATGCATGTGGGTAAGAGTGTATGTATGGAAAGATTATTATCTTACGATTGGCCTAAAGAATTCCAAACATCCCAAAGACTAGGTCCAAGCATGTCCATGACCTGTAAAAGATTTGTACTATCTCAGTATGCTGCATAACGGCAAACTAGTCTAACACAATAAAAGCAACGTATAACAACTTTCCAAGTAAAAACTCACCAGAATGTAAAAATCACCTTGCCGGCCCTTGTAGTGAACCCATGGAATCCCGTAACATCCATTTAACGTGCTTTTGTATCAGAAGCCATGCATTAGATCATAATGTCACAACTAAAGATTTTCGAGTATAAATATTTCAGATACATACCTGTAAACTTGCCACTCATAAGGAGGACCGTAGTTGCAACCTTTACTATTACGATGCTCAAACTTCAATGCTACCTATAAATTTAGAAACTCAAAAAATCAAAAGGTAGCGTAAACAAGTAGTTATTGTCATCCCATCTTCATTTATTGTTTCAACATACCTCGACCGCATCTGGGCCGGTTCTTTCAGTACCACCACTTACTCTCCTGCCAACGTAAACCTGCCCAAAACCACCCTTCCCCAACTTTCTTTCCGTCTTATATATAGGAGAATTACCCACTTGTACCTGCATCAAAACAACACACATTATTTATCAGTTTTATATGAAGAACACAAATTAACGTTAAAAAGTATGATACAAGAGGAAACATATATGAACATTATGAATAAATGCTTTATAGACAAAGAGGTGAGTCATATGCAAGGTTTGTAAACATATAAACATTATGAATACGTGCTATGTGTCTAATCTACTGCAAATTTGTCAATGCATAAAGAAACGGTTGATCTCAAAAGAGAATATACCCTCTCGGGTACGGGAGTTGTGTTTCCTTCTTCTTCAACTCCCATTATTTTATCAGCACTTCCGCCTTCCATGGCAATATCTTTATCTGCAACAGCGTTTATTCTGTTATTAAGAACAGGCTCTCCAACCCCAAGAGCCGCAGCGTCTGGAACGAGCTCACAAGGAGGTTCTGGGTCCAAATCAATCAACCTAACTCCTCTGCCTCTACCAGCAGCAGTTGGCCTCACTGGTATTGCTGCCGCAGGCCCTTTCACTACAGCTGCAGCATCACCTCTACCCCTTCCACCACCAGTCTTCCTTCTTGTTCTATTTTGAGTTGGTGCAACAACGTTTCCGGTTTGATTGACAGGTTGAGTGGCAGGCTGAAGATCACCAAGCCGTTTTGATCTCCGTGCTCCACTTCGCAGTTGTGGCATCGTCACCCATACAATTTACATCCAACTCATATCCGCAGTGTCCCGTTCAAGCCTCAAAATTAGCTGCACAGACAAAACAAACAAGAAAAATCAGAAACAATTTATAAAACCGCTTAATAGAAGAATGTTTCCATGCCAAATTCATTTTCAAACAGCAAAACTGAACACAAAAAACAATGTAGCTAGTAAAACTAGTATCATACAAATCCACAAGTACCACAAAATAAAGACAAACAATATTGCAAGAATTTAACTTTATATATGCTTCATTAGGATGCAATATATGTCAAAATAATACCTTTATTTTTAGCAAATAAAACTGTGAATATCATCAAAGAATCTACGTTTCTGCTTCAAATTTTTATTCTTTTGGTAACAAAAAATCTGAAGACGATTGTAATCCAACAGCATACAACATATAAATCCGACATATTAAGTTAAAAGTAAAGAAGTACTGAATCAAATCAATTTACTATATAAATCAACAAAAAACATGAACAAATCCTTGACTAAAACAGTCAAATCAAATTCGAATCAATGAAGAATCAGATATATATTCTGTGACAAAATCAAACAGCCTCACGATGCAAAAACTCAACAAAACCGCTTTATCCGATCATCAAAAATCCAATGAAACTCAAAACGTTATCCATGCGTTTAAACAATCAACCAAAAGTATTTAAATCAACAATCAAATTTATCAAACGGCAGATCGACCGTACCTCAGGAACTACAAAATCGAGATGATCGGACACAAATGCTTGATTAATCGGTGAATTTCGCACACCGAAACCTAACTTTTATGACTCGATCGGCTATCAGATCCTTCCAGTAAACTCCATAACAACAAAAAAAAACTTGACCTTTATACCTCTTCCTTTACCTTATCTGCTAAATATAAAAAGAAATTCAAAATCTTCTGCAACAAAAATCAAAACTTTCTGTTAGTTGAAGGATTAACAAACCAAAACAACACAAAAAACTGATGATCAATCGAAGAAAATGATATTTGAAATGAGAACACGTACGAATTGCGATGGATTTGTGTGATTCTTGCGGCTATCGGTGTGTTTCTCTCTCTGTAAGTATATTGCTATTGCGGTCTTGCCCTGGTGCCTGTCTGAAGGCCTTTTATATATATATTTAATATTTAATATATTTAATAATAGATTTTTTAAAAATAATTAATTTAATATTTTTTGTATTTTTGTGTTTTATTTTTCATGTAAATGAAAGAGAAAAAGTAAAGAACATGCGACATGTGGCCTTCAATATGACCAATTATTATTCATGTAACTTTCGTATTTTCGGTAGTCTATGAATTAAATAAAACTTATTAATTTATTTAATATCATAAATAAATTTCCATCAATGTTTTTGATATACAATTACAATATATAATCGAATTTGAAATATTATGTTATGGGTTGATGTGTGTTTTGTGTGTATTTAGATTATAAAATTTACTAAATGTCCATATATGTTATTATATATACACACACATGTAGATAATCAGATTTGAAATCCTATCATATGATACTAATTTATTACCCGCGTATTACACATATATTTTTAATATATATAAAATATATAAATTAAAAGGTAAATGTATAAATATCATTTTTTTCAAACAAAAGTATATAAGAATGATATTATTATTTATCATAACCTATTATTTTTATATATTTCTAAATATATATGAATAGTAATTATTTTCTTACATTTTTTAAACTTATATTATATTATATTATAATTAATAAGTTAATAGAGTTTTAGGGGGCGTTTGGTTCACAGAATCTAATGGAATTTGATGGAATTGGAATGAAAATTCCATTCCGATGTGCTGTTTGGTAGTAAAAAGGAATGGAATGAAGATTCTTTTTTTTTTTAAAAAAAACACTACGTTTGAAGGAATCTATTTTCCTTGGGTTAGTGCCATGGAATTTATATTCCATTCCAAATATTTTATCAGTTTTAAAACCAAATCTTAGACTTCATCTTCACCCGCCTCCATTTCTATTCCGACAGATTACATTCCTTCCAGAATTTCATTCCTTGACAGATTCCATTCCAGGAATAAACATTATGCGAACCAAACGCCGCCTTAGATTTTGTTTGATTTGAATTTAAAAGTAGATTATATTATATTTGGTTAGATATAATTTAATTTCTTTATTATTTTTAAACCCATATATGTCATGTGTCGATTTATGGTGATGACACGTGACTTTACAAGAAATGAGTATAGTTACTCTTTTATTAGTATTTATACATATATTTGATATGTTGTTTATTGGATTATAAATATGCTTTTATATCTATCTAATTATTATAACTAGTTTATATATCTGGGTTTTACCCAGATAGTTTTAATACCTAACTGTATATAAAATCTATATAAACTAAAACCTAAAACATACAAATATTAAATTTTTTGAAAAGATGTTAAAAAAATACACCTATTTAGCATAAACTATTATTTTTATAGTCTTTTATATATATTAGTTCTGACACCCGCGCGTTGCGACGACAATGACGGGTCTAAAATATATATATCACGAAAACCTAAAAATATATATGAAATACACTTTTATACATTCATTTATTCAATAATTTTCAGACGATTAAATCAAATATGAGAACGGAGAAAAACAGTAAAACTAAAATAATTATAGAATTGAAAAGGGATAATTGCGTAAAAAAATCCCAAACTTGTCAGTTTTTTTAGATTAAAACCCCAAACCACTGTTCGTTGTATAGAAAACCCCGAACTAACAAAAAACCAGTAAATCAAAGTTTTTACAAATGCGTAAACGGTTGAAACCGGTTATTAATCCTACGTGGACCGGTAAATAACCTACATGGATAAAGTTTAGATTGTTGAAACCGGTTGCCAAGTATTATACATAATTTAAACTCTCGTTAATGATGTAATCTCGTTTAAAAATTACAATTAAAAATAATCAACAGAGGTTTAAATGATGTGTGATACTTGACAACCGGTTTCAACAATTAAAATTTATTTCATGTAGGTTATTTACCGATCCACGTAGGATTAATAACCGGTTTCAACCGGTTACCCATTGATAAAACCTTGATTTACTGATTCTTAGTTATTTCGGGGCTTTCTATGCAACGAAAATTGTTTTGGGGTTTTAATCTAAAAAATCTGACAAGTTTGAGGTTTTTTGCGCAATTATCCCAATTGAAAAAGCCTTAATTATACTTTAAATATTGGGAGAATTTCATATATACCCTTACAAAACTTCATAATATCATATATGCCCAACCTAAAATTTTAATATCATATATATCCCTCATAAACATCATAATATCATATATACCCAATTTTAATTATTAATATCACATATATCCCTCTTAAACATCACTAATATCATATATACCCAAATTCATTAATTTAATTATTTTTAAAACATTTAAAACTCATAATTAATATTGCTTATTAATTAATGACCATTATACCCTTACTTATTTCTTCTTTCAACTACTAAACTTCAAAATATCATACTTATCCAACTTAAATTAAAAATCATATCACTTTTAATAATTTTATATAATTTATTTTTGTAAACTTTACTAAATAAATTCTTCAAACTAAAACAAATTAACATTAAAAATAAATATAAAAAAATTGTATCATGTTTTTGCTCGTTTTTAATCAAAATCGTCTTATTATATTTTCTTATTTGTTTTTTTTTTCTACAGTAATCTATATATAAATAACTGAGTACATATTATATTCTTTCAACAATTATTTAAATCAAGATAATGGGTGCAAAAAGGTTACTTTAGCTTGAAACTACACAAGTATTATGAACGTCCCAAATGGAAAACATTGCAATTTTCATGGGTAGGAGAAATTATAAAGGTGAACGCTTATTATGGAACAGAGCAAGTAAACGATTTATGGATTTACATTTGTAACTTACAATGATAATTAGGACTCACGAATATAAAACATTATGCAAATGTCATATATACGTAAAGTACATAACCACTCTAGATATTCCACCAAAAAACCATGTATTCAAGATATACAAAGTGGTAATCTGATTTTATTTTTAGTTATGTACTGATTCATTTTTTTGGGATACCATGTTCGTATAGTCAGCAGGATGGGTTGATTTTACACAGCATCACGAACATTTATCATCTTCCCCTTCCGATACGTATAGATTTTGGAACGCCGTGTTATCAATGAAACTAAGAGGCTGTTTGGTAGAGAGATTTGAGGAGAGAGAATTGTGTTTTCTCTTGTTTGGGAGAAATGCTTTCAATTTTTGGGCGGAGAATTGAATTCTCTGGGAATTGTTTGAAGGCAAAATATGGAGAATTGCAATTCTCTCCATTTGGTGGATAAATGGTGAGAATTAACTATTTTGTGTCTCTACTCCACCTGATCCACCATTTCTCCTCTTTATTTCTCTGTTGATACCAAACAAGATACATAATTTCAATTCTCCACCCATTTTCATTTCTCCCCAATTCCATTTCTCCCCCAGTTCCATTTCCATTTCTCCTCATTTATTTTCACTGTACCAAACGCACCCTAATTGTTGAAAGAACATAATATGTAATCAGTTAATTGTATATAGATTACTGTAGAAAAAAAACAAATAAGAAAATATAATAAGACGATATGATTTGATTAAAAACGAGCAAAAACATGATACAAATTTTTTATATCTATTTTTTAATGTTAATTTGTTTTAGTTTGAAGAATTTATTTAGTAAAGTTTACAAAAATAAATTATATAAAATTATTAAAAGCGATATGATTTTTAATTTAAGTTGGATAAATATGATATTTTGAAGTTTAGTAGTTGAAAGATAAAAAGGGTATTATGTAATTTATAAATTTATTTTTATCAAAGGGTATTATGTAATTTATGAAATCAATAAATTATCTTTTTGGTTATAATTTTTCAAACGATAAAAAGAAAAAAAAATACTTTTTTAAAAAAAAAATCGAATGAAAAGTAGATATAATTTAAATAAGTAAAGCATAATATAAAATAAAGTGCAAGGACCATTTGTGTAATTTACTTTATATAATTCATTAACAATCATTGATTAATAATTATTAAATGATTAACGTTTATAAATTAAATTACTATTATATTTTTTTTAACAGCAAACTATCCTACTCTGTTAAACTACTCATTTACCACAAGACTTACTTTCACCACCTAAATTTCAACTTGCATCTGCCGGGAATCGAACCCGTGACCCCTCGTTTATATCTCCACCATCTTATCAAATCAATCGATAATCATTTAATAGTAACTAGGTTAATACCCATGTAATACATGGATTGATATAAAAAAATTTGTTATAAATTAAATATTTATAAAAAGGTGGAATCCCTTAATAACCTTAATTTTTTTTAATTAAGATAGAATAAAAACCAATAAAAAGATGAAATGATGCAAAATCATTGAATCAATGGTAAAAAATGATGACTCGTGTTTAAGTCAAAAGAATACGGTTAAAATGTGATTCAAAATATTTAAATTATTTATTTGTTAAAGACCTTTAATTAAACCATATACAAGTTTTCTTATTGAAGATGATTTAATTAAAAAAATACATATTTATTGCCTAACTGATTAAAACATGATACAACAATTCTAGCGTCAACTTAATAAATAAATATTAATTCAGATTATTCGAAATTAAGTTATTTTAAAATATAAATTTTGCAACATTTATTTTTGAAGTTTTGGAAAATATTAATACAAAATTTTATCAAAGAAAATACATTTGAAATTTGAATGGTATTTTTTAATGTGTCAAAGTTTCATAACTAACATATAAAGATTTGATAACAAAAAGTTTTTCAATTTTATTGTATACTAAAAAGTATTTAATTATTATTTAATAAAATTATTTATTCTTTCGAACATTTTAAACTTAAAGTTAAGTATTTTATTGATCTTTTAAAAAATATATATTAAATTAAATTCTTTTATTTTACTATTTGTTAAAAATTATTTACTATTTGAGAGATTTAAACATGAAATTTATTATTTTGTTGATTTTTAAATATCTTTATTTTAGCTTGTTAATTTTGAAAACTTTTAATGAGTATTAGATGTAGTTTCAAACTTTCAATTAGCTTAGGAAACAAAATTAACAAGTTTCAATAATAATGTTTAAATTAAATCAATTAAATGATATACATGTTACTTAAATTAATGTTAATTTTTATTTTTAGAAAAAGAGTGGGAAAATGGAAAATTAGTGTATTAGGAGGATGACATGTGGCAAATATTGTTCTCATTTATTATAATATATAGATTTAATGATTAATAGTCAAATCGATTAATAATTATATAATAATTAGAGTAATTAAAAGGGTAATTAAAAGGGTTGTGTAATTAGTAAGAGGTGGGCCTGTGTATAAAATGACCCAATAACAAATATGTCATTTTAGAGTAATAAATTTATATATTTAAGATATTATTAAGATATTATCATCTAAATTTTATTATGATATCTAAAATAAATTAATTTAATATTTAAAATGGTATACTTTGTTTTTAATATTAATTTAAAATAATGTTAATGACATTCTTAATTAAATACTTTTTAAAATACTTAAAAGTGACACAATGTATAATATTATTTAAGGATAAAATACGTTACAAACGAATTTGAAAAATATTACCACTTTAAATAAGATTATGTTATGATATAGACAGAGTCAGGTTCAAAAAATTACCTCTCGAAATCAAGTGCATCCGAAGGTACCAACCTTAAAAAACCTTTTAAATTTTTTTTTTTCATAATCATGTTTAAATTAATGTCATACACATGATATATGAATTTCACATATATTCACACTTTCTGTGTCATTAAAAATTATGTGAATGCTCAATGCATATTTATGTGAATGGTTATCCATGTGAATGGTCATTTCACACCATTATCTTTTTTTACCATTTACAAGATTTATGATGTTGCTCATTTTGAAAAAAGTCTTATAATGTTGTTTTATTATTCAAAAAAAATATATGTGAATGATCATTCACATTAGGATACGCTGGGTACACTGGAATCTCATAGGTACGCTGATAAACCTGATTCTATATAGACATACACCTATATATAGTGATCTTTAAATTCGTTAACAAAAAATAATAGTTTATAATAAAAAACAAAACATTATAATTTTAGTTTATATAAGAAATAGTTTAGATTTTAATTATCCATGTAAATGAGATATTAATTAGTATACAGTACATCAAATTTAATCTATTTTAATGCATATATTTGGTGTTTAAAGAACTTTACTATAAGCCTATTACTAAAAATTTTTATATAATTGACATATTAGTTATTATGTATAATATACAAGTACTTGAATACTTGATGTATATTTTATAGAGAGAATTTGGTATAAATCATTGTAAACTTTAATTATCAGACATATATCTTGTAAAACTTCTTATTACATATATGTATTTTCCAAACCTTTAAATCACACACACATATACATCCAAATGACTGTTTTAAATTTATTTTATCATTGAAAAATATAAAATATCATTTTTTTGATTAATTTATTATTGAATACCATAAACTACCCTCTTAAACCCAAACAAAAAAACACGGCTCCCTTCTTTTCGTCCTCCCTACGTCGACCTTATGCTCCATTGCTTAACGTTTCATCTTCATCGACTATTGTTATATCGTCGACTGCTACATCGTCTCCTCATATAGCAACTCAATTGAAGGATTGAGGCCGTATAAACAGTCGATTGAAGGATTGGAGCAGTCGATGATTTAACAACAATCGATATAGATGAAACGACAAACGATGAAAAATAAAATGGACGTGATGATGGACGAAAAGGAGGGAGTCGTGTTTTTGGTTGTGGATTAAAAGAGTAGTTTAGGTATTTTATAATAAATTAATTAAGAAAATGATATTTTATATTTTGTAAATGATAAATTAAAATTAAAATAGTCATTTGGATATATGTGTGAAATATAAATGTTTAGAATGATATATATATAATAAAAAAATTTACATAAATATATGCATAATATTTAAAATTTACAAGCTTATTATTTTATAAAACCATTCATTTGTTCCTTCAAAAATTTCAATTCAATTCTATCATTTAATGGAAAAAAAAAAGTCTATGATAAGAATTATTCTATCAATTATGTATAATATTATTATGCAATTATATAAGACCATTCATTTGTTCCATTGAATGCATCTATTCAATTCTACCATTTATATATAATAAATTACCACCAAAAGAAACTATTTATCAAAGTATGCTTTAATATTTTGAAGTTAATAAAAATAGGAAGAATTTCATATATACCCTACAAAACTTCATAATATCATACATACCCAACTTAAAATTTTAATATCATATATATCCCTTCTAAACATCATAATATCATATATACCCAATTTTAATAATTAATATCACATATATCCCTTTTAAACATCATTAATATAATACATACCCAAATTCATTAATTTAATTATTTTTAAAACATTTAAAACTCATATTTAATATTGATTATTAATTAATGACCATTATACCCTTATTTATACCTTCTTTCAACTAAACCTTCAAAATATCATATTTATCCAACTTAAATTAAAATATCATATCCCTTTAAATAATTTTATATATTTTGTAAACTTTACTATGTAAATTCTTCATAGTAGAACAAATTAAAATTAACAATAAAAAATTTGTATTATATTTTTGTTCGTTTGTAATCAAATCGTATCGACTTATTATACTTTCTTATTTGTTATTTTCCTTTAGTTTTCTATATACAACTAACTGATTATATTATGTTATTTCTTTTCTTTTTCTTTTCGTATTTATAGTTGTATTGCATTAGTTTCTATTTTTTTTCAAGTTTGCTTTCGTTTTATAATTATTGTTTTTTCTAGTTTACTTTTTTATATTTAATCTAGTATTTGATTTATAACTTATTATCCAATTTTACTAGTTGTGTATGTTTTGTGTTAACAATAAGATTATATATGTTTTATCCTATATATTTAAACATATAAAATAACATTGGAAGTTAATATAATAATATTAACAATAAAATTATATAGCTTTTATACTATATATTATACACAAAATATACACAAGTAATAAAATTGGATAACAAGTTATAATTCAAATACTAGGTTAAATATAAAAAATTAAATTAAGTAAACTAGAAAAAACAATAATTATAATATGAAAGCAAACTTGAAAAATATAGAAACTAATGTATATAGAAAACAAAAGATATATACTAAATTAAAAAAATGCAATACAACTATAAACTCGAAAAGAATAAGAAAAGAAAAAACATAATATATAATCAGTTAATCGTATATAGAAAACTGCAGGAAAAAAACAAACAAGAATATATAATAACTCGATACGATTTGATGACAAACGAACAAAAATATAATACAATTTTTAATTCTAATATTTACTATGAAAAATTTACATGGTAAAGTTTACAAAAATTAATTATATAAAATTATTTAAAGGGATATGATATTTTTATTTAAGTTGGATAAATATGATATTTTAAAGGTTTAGTTGAAAGAAGATATAAATAAGGGTATAATGGTCATTAATTAATGATCAATATTAAATATGAGTTTTAAATGTTCTAAAAATAATTAAATTAATGAATTTGAGTATATATGATATTAATGATGTTTAAGAGGGATATATGTGATATTAATTATTAAAATTGGGTATATATGATATTATAATGTTTAGAAAGGATATATATGATCTTAAAATTTTAAGTTGGGTATATTAGATATTATGAAGTTTTGGAGGGGTATATGAAATTCTCCCAACAAAATAAATATATTCTCTAAATATTTATTTAAGACTATCGTATTAATAGAAAATTAAATAAAAATAAATATATTTATAACATTTATATGGATATTATCTAATTATTTCAAACGTTGTTAATCCATAACATTATAAATTCTTTTCATATATGGGTAAAAGCTAAATTTTTTTTTTTTTTTTGCGAAACTTCATTCTTCAACAATTAAGTGTATCAGTATTTAAAATACATATATGCTAAATAAATATTACTAAAAAAGAAACCAAAAATATGAATCCATAGACACGACCATATATATTAACGATCCCACGTATGATTTACAAAATGAGATGTACATATGAACATGTGTAGTATGTTACATCCTTGAATTGGGACTGGTACGTGTAATTTTCCTATTCGTCAATTAATTTAATGTTATCGCATTGGACCGTGTACGGTTTGACACGTGGGTTCAGGGACGTGAAATGATCACGATAATTCAGGTGTTCGGGTTAAAAATTTAGTAAAATATTATAATCTCATTAATTATTTAGTTAAATGGGATCCCAGGGTATTGGGTCGGTTTTAAACCGAAAACGTATATATAATACGTTACTTAACATTTCTTTCATTCTATTCACTTCAAACTCAATTCCAGATGTGTGTGTGACTGGAGCTTCTGGACAGTGGTAAGAAGCTAGAATCATAGCTAGCAATTCGGGGGAGTTTATCTTCATCCTTATCACCTTTAATTTGTTTCCAAAGTGAGTTTAACCTCTAAATCTTGTATTTGATGTTGTAAATTGATGGGAAATCAATTGGATTATGTTTATATATATATATTACTGGAATGAATTGATTGCAATTGGAGGGTTAAATCATGATACAATGGGGTTTTAAGAGTATACACGTAGCTATGATAGAACAGAGAATCTGCTTTGTTCTAGCTGACCTCAATCGCGGCCGCAATTAGGGGATCACGCCCCCGCGATGGGGTTGAAGCTGTGGCGGACCGAGCTCGGGCATGATGGGGAGCTCAGTCGAGTTCAGGGAGTGCAGCCGAGGTGGAAGTGCGATCACGGTAGGTGCGAGGTCGGCCGCGATCAGAGCCCAGTGGCTTAAATGCTATTTTGGGCTATTGTGTATTATTGTTACGTGATATTAGTATTTAACCATGTTATTCAGGGTCATGGGTGGATTCGGGATTGGGACGGGGACAGGGACGAGAGTAGGTTTCCAATGACTCGTGAACTAGTTATCAGGTGAGATGCAAGTATTTTATGTGATGCAATTTATATTTCCTTTTTTTTAACTATATCTAACATGAATAGATTATTGTTATTATTTTTTATTGCATACTAAAATAAAATTTAATAAATAGTAATAGTAACAAAAATCATAATCAATAAGCCTAATTATTTATTAGTGGACAATGAATAATTAATTTAATGGATATCATGAAACAATGAATGGTTTGATTCATGGTCGTTAAGATTGCGAGTAAGATCGTAGGATCGGTCGATCCTACCAAGTGATTTCGAGCAGGACCGGTGTAGGATCGTTTCATAACAAGATCGGACGTATGTGGATCATTCGTAGGATCGTATGATCGGTCACCGATCCGATCCTACCTTTTACTCGGTCCAGACTCTTTTAACCGGGTTCTTGTGGGACCGTTTACAGATTCGATCTAACCTTTTACTTAGATTCAATCATTTTATCGATTAGGATAGTGAGCCAAATTATAGGATGTATGATTGGTTGACTTTTTTTGAATGACCATAAATATTTTAATTATAAATGTACGTTGTTTCCCTATTTATCGTATATATATTTTTTTGAAGTGTTATATATTTAAATTATAATATAAAATCACAACTTATAGTATCTAGAAAATAAAAATTACAAAGTAATGATTTGTGGTAGGATCTTATGATTCCAATTTGATCCTACGATCCCAATCTTGCAGAGAGGAAAACGATCCTGGTTGACAACCTTGATTTGATTAATGGATAATTTTGTATGCATAAATATTTAGACCTCTTAAATTCAAGATTCTATGTACACTATACATAAATAACTTGTAATATATGTGTGTGTATGTCTGTGTGTGTGTGTCTATATATATATATATATATATATATATATATATATATATATATATATATATATATATATATATATATATATATATATATATATATAGGGAGTGGATCAAATGAAAACCGTCCTTAAAATGAATACGGTAAGAACCAATAAAATTGAGACGTGTCATCAATATTAATACATATCATCAAGAATATTTTAGACATTTATAAATTTAAATTAAATTATAAAATAGAAAAAGAATTAATTCACTCTCTTCAATTTCCATAATTACATCATTAAATCTCTCTTTCTCTCCACCATAACTATTCACATTCCAAAACAAAATCTCTCTCTCTCTCTCTCTCTCTCTCTCTCTCTCTCTCTCTCTCTCTCTCTCTCTCTCTCTCCTCTCTCTCTCTCTCTCTCTCTCTCTCTCTCTCTCTCCCCCCCCCCCCATGGTGCCACACACACCACCATTTTCTCCGGCGGTCTTCCACTCTTTCATGGTCACCGCCGCTGTGATATCACCGTCAATGACGTGAACTTTGTACCGTCACTGCCGTGAATTGCTTTGAACTGTGCACCGACGTTTGCCTCCTCCTCCTCCTCCTCTTTTTCTTGAACCGTGAACCGTCGTTCGCCGTGAACCCTCTGCCTTCGTAAACCGTGTACCACCGCCGCTGTGAATCGCTTGCTTGAACAGTGAACCGCTCCTTGCCTCCTCCTCACTTGCTTGAACTGTGAACCGTCGTGAACAACTCAAAGTCCAAACCATCTGCCTTTGTGAATCACGGTGGCGTCGTGAATCATTGTAGGTGTTATGAATCACGGTGGGTCATCGAACCGATTTACAATAAGTGATGTCATCAAAATCGACGTTGTGAACCATAAGTTGTGTCGTCGAAATTAGTGGTGTCATGAATCACGATGACATTGAGAATCATTGTAGGTGTTGTGAATCACGATGGTGGACCACCTTAAAATGAGGACATAAGAACCAATGAAATTGCTAGAATTTGTGAATCAACCAATAGAATGCAAGGTGACAATTTTGTAATTATATAGAGTTTTATACAACTTGGAAACATTTAGAGGGGAATTTTGTCATTTGTGCACCTTTATATTTTTAACAAATATATGCAATTAATGAGGAGGTTTTGTTTATTTTAAAAGAAATTATGGGTGTGTGCGGCAGTTTCGTTTTGTTTCCTAATTCACGGCAATAGCATCCGGAACATTCCAATAGAGTGATTCACGGCGATTCAAGCGAAGACGACCAGAGGGTCGTGGTTCACAACGACAGACATTGAGGAGGTAGGTGTGATTAACAGCGACAGACATTGAGTAGGTGTTATTCACGGCGACAGACATTGAGTAGGTGGGTATGGTTCACGGCGACAGACAATGAGGCGGTCTGTGGTTCATGACGACAAACATTGAGTAGGTGGGTGTGGTTCACGGCGACAGACATTAAGGCTATGGGTGTGGTTCACGGCGACAGACTAAAGGCGGGAACTTTCATTCACGGTGCGTGAGGTGGTTCAACGGTGCACACTATTGGTATGTGAGGTGCACACTACGAATTTTCATTCATGGTGGTTCAACATAGTTTTATTCACTACAGAGGCGAGTGACAAGTGGTTCACGGTACGATGGTTCAACGCAGTTTGGTTCACGGTAAGGTGCACACTACGAACTTTCATTCACGACAGAGACGAGTGATGAATGGTTCATGGTGAGCGGCGAGTCCAAGTGGTGGTGCACGGCGGTACATTTTGGTAGAGTTGAAAGTGGTTCACGGTGATGCATTAGTGAATATGGATGTTGAAATTTGAAATTGATATATTTAATTTTTGAAATTGATATATCTGTTGACCGAGATTTTTGTTGAAAATTTAAAATTGGAGCATTTAATTTTTGAAATTGAAATGTGATAAGGTAAGTTGACCGTGATTTTTGTTAAAATCTTGAAATTCATATAGTACATTTTTTAAAATAAAAATTAATCATGTTACCATACATAAAAAACAAGTAAATGTCCATAATGCCCTTTAAGGTGAGAGATGATTATTGATTATGTGACGATCTTTTCTTAGTTCTTACAGACTTTATTTTAAGCACGGTTCTCATTTGATCATATATATATATATATATATATATATATATATATATATATATATATATATATATATATATATATATATATATATATATATATATATATATATATATATATATATATATATATTGTAACAACCTAACTTTTGATCTAGTCTTAAATTCAGTATTTGAACAGATAATGTAATATCATTACATTATTTGAATTATAATTTAATTAAGTTATGAAATATTTGATTAAATTATATAAATATTTAAAGTTATGATTTAAAATTATTAAAGATAATTAAATAAAAGAGATATAATATACAAAAGTAATAGTGGGTTAAGTAGCAAATATAACTAGATGAAGTATATAAACGAGATTTATGATTCATTTAATCACTTTTACTCTCTCTCTACTCTCTCTCTAAAATCTCATAATTTCATCAAAGATTCACCACAAGTTACAATCAAATTGGAGTATTAATCAAAGAAGAGTTACAAGAAGTGATAAACAACGACAATCTACAGCGAAATTTGAGGTAAGAATCGATTTCTTAAGTTTCTTTATTTTCGGTTTTGAAGAGTAAATTCGAATTTACCATTTTTATTCGAATTTAAGCTATTTTAGCTCGAGTTTTAACTAGATTCTTATAGATTATGTATAATAAATAAAAACTAGACTCAATACTCATCATATTCGTGATTTATGACTTAGAAATTCATGTTTAAAAGCTCTAAATTATGAACAAATTCGAGATGCCAAGAACAAACTCGAAATACATAGAACAAACTCGATTTTTCAGCTAAAATCGAATCCCAAGTTCGAATTTAACCCTTAAAATCGAATGGTTCTCGAATTTAACCATAGAATCGAGATGAAGGCTTCGAATTTGTACATATGTTCGAGAATATGCTTCGAATTTAGACCCATTATTCGAATTTAGCCCTAAATTCTAAAGTAGGTTCGAATTTAATCATCAAATTCGAATGATGATTCGAATTTAATCATGGATTTCAAATATAACCTATATTGTATTCTATGACCTTTGAATTTAGATACATATTCGAATTTATATATGTATACTTGAATACCCCACTCCCTAAATTTGAGCATCTTGAATAAAACACATGAACGACGCATAAAATAACAAGATGATTAGCAAAATGAGTATATATATATATATATATATTGACCTTTGAGAATTTATGAAACAAAGAATATTATTGAAGGAATAATTTATGAATGAACAAGTTATCAGAATCATATGTAATAAAGATTTTAAAGACTAAAAAGTGTAAGGTCTACCACTACTAGATCTATCTAGACGCGGATCCGTGAACGAGTGCGGAATCCTCGTTAACGGTTAGACGGACAACTCTCAACTACGAAACACGGAGACTATCAGAGGCTGAACGAACGACTGACGAACGATCCTACGAACTGATTCTCTCCGAAACGGACCTAAAGCTGATGATAAACTCGAGATCGCCTTAAGCTTAATTCCTCACGAATTCTGCTAAAAGTCTGCTAATGACTCGAGTCTATCCCTAATTATAGACCCTGATTCGAGTCTGATGTGGGCCAAACTCGAATCTGGCCCAAGGCCCATTCGAGTCTGTCCACAATGACATTCTCGAATCTAGGCACATTCGAATCTAAGGCTACATTCGAATCTATCACAGATTCGAATGTCTACCCTTATTTGATTCGAATCTAGCCAAATCACTTAAACACCTAAGTGATGAAACTTATGTTTTTACTTATGCTTGAGTTAATCTTTGATCTTTATGTTTGAACTTCTTGTAATATGTTACATCAAGTTCAAACACACAGTCAATAACAGTCAAACACATATAAACATATATATCAAAACACTCGATAATTCTCAATACTCTGAATATTACTTAAACCAAAATATTAGATCGATTAGACTGCTATCGTCACACAGGGTGTACCAACAGACTCCCCCTTGACGATAGTTTCTAATTATTTACATCAAGTTTAAGTACTAGAACTATATATACTACTGCCTGCATATAACCCAGCATCTATACAAACTTTAACTACCTTTTGGAACTTCCTGGCTTCAGATCTCCATGCTTCAATAAAGAAGATAGGCTGATCATTTAGCTTCTTCAGGTCGTCCTTTGATAGATTTATCAAATGCAATGGATCATACACCTTCAAAATGACCTTCTCGTCTTGATCTTCCATGACGGCTTCAGCAGTGTCACTATCGACGTACCACCATTTCATGTTGCTCAAAATGTTCTGTGGCATCGATTTCATTGACACTTTCTTCAGACATTTGACTGGCTTATAAATCATTCTAGCCCAAGGCCTTCTAGTATGAGGATCCATTCTTGATTCATCCTCGACCCTTTTGCCTGATCTCGGCTTAAGCCTCTCAAACTTTCGTGAACGACCCTCTTTTCTTATTATTCTTTCCATGACTTCAGCGTACGGGTCTTCGCCTATATTAACTAGTTCTTTCCATGCAAACTCTTTTACTTCAATCTTGGGCAGTGTATTGAACACTTTTAGTGTTCGCCTCAAGTATTGGAGGCCATCTCTTCTTTTCAAGATAAATAGCTGCAGTTCTTTGTCAAAGAACCAGCTTATGATCCCTCCTGAGAAGCTTCAAGCACCCGGAACTCTCATCTTCTTCTTCATCTTCAGCTGATCTTTCTTTTCTTCCTTTTTGAACCAAAGATTTATCAAATCAGCTCTAGATGGCTCTTTCTCTGCCTCTTCAAGTTCTTTGTCCTCAACTGAGGCTACCTTGATGTAGTCAATATCAATCACATTATTCTGTGACAGGTTGTGAATTGATTATCACCTCATTGACATGATCATCCTCATCATCTAACACTTCGTCGTCTGATTTCCAGTCTACAACCTCCTCTGGAATGAACTCACCTTCCTCCAACTCTTCGACTTCATCTTCAAAATCAAATTCCATTAGCTCTTCTTCAATATCTTTCAGCGCATCTATCATGTCGCTATCTAAAGCCCTTGAAGAACCTGCCTCTCCTTCAGATCCTCCTACTTCTCCTTCTGGACTAGGCTCCCCCTCAGATTGAGCAGTCTGAGCAGCAGAAAGATCTACTGGCTCATCCTGTCTTTTTGGGCTGGGATCATTGCCTTGATTGTCCGTATCATCATCATCTCTTGACTTCTCAATTTCTTGATCCCGGCAGGATGTCTCCCCCTGAGCCTGATGATTTTTCATTAACTGCTCAATGAGGGAGCGCATCGATCTTAACTCGGCTGCCTGATAGCAGACGAACGTCTTTAGCTCAACATTCTCGTCTTGGATTTTTTCTACAGTCTTCTTCAATTCAGCTTTTTCTTTATCTAGATTTGCATTATGTGCCTGAATTTCACCCATTGCCTGTGTTAGGCCTAGGAGTTGAACATGTTGAAAGTCCACTCGAGCTTTGAGCTGCATAAACCTCTGATTTTCAGCATAGGCGGTTGAGGTAGATGGAATGGACTGAATAGGAGAGGGATGAATGGTGGTGGAATATATGGCTCATGTTGCTGAGGTGGTGGTGATGGTGGAGCGGTGGCTTGTGGTTCTAGAGTTTGAGTTTGAGACTGTTGGGCTTCAGATGCTGATGTTGACCCTTGCATGAACCTGTGACGCTTGGCCCTCTGCCTAGTCACCAAGGGAGCAACTTCCTCCTCTTCAAAATCTGAATCATCAGATTCCCTTTCCTCTCTTCTCCTCGATCCTGCTTCATTCACTATCAACCTAGATCCATAGGTTCCGATTTGAATATTGGGATCTGTAGCCACTGATTCAGGAGCTTCAACCTCCAGCTCCTCCATATCATCCGACTCTGATTCTGATGATGTCAAACCTTTATCCGCCCTCTCTGGCTCATATTCCTCCACATCTCTAAAAACGTCATCTTCTCCTTCTGGTGGACTGAGCAGTTCACCCACTAATGCTGCGGCCACATCTTCGTTTGCATGGGAACCTGATGCCCATATTTCTTCTAAGGTTTGTGCAATTTGCTCAGATTCTGGAACCGCACTCGAAGGCCCTGCTTCCTGTGCTTGAGGCTGCTGACTTGTAGAAGGCCTTGATGCCTGAATTTGACTCGCTGATGGTCTTTGACGGCGTCTTTGAGCTCGCGGCTGCTGTTGTTGTTGACGTTGTTGTGGTTGTTGTTGCGGTTGAAACTCAACGACCCCTGCCCAGTTGGCATCTTCCGGGGCTTGAAAATTCCTATCCAAAATTGCTCCGAATAGTGGACGCGCAACAGGAACAGCCAATCTTCCTCGGTGTGAGGAACAATCAGCGAAAATCCTCTTGTCCATAATAGCAACGCTCAGAAAGTCATTTGACGGCGGGAGATTTGGCAAGAAGTGCCTTATCAACATCATGATGAACCTTGGATAAAGCAAAAATTGTTGATTCTCGGGAGCAGATATCTGATGAACAAACTCCGAAAAGAACATCTCCGAAAAACTATATGGGCGATTATACACCATAGCGACGATCCCTGACTGAATTTTCGCCACAATATAGTCGAACCCTGCCTTTTTCGCAGCAAAGCACACCATAAACACATGCGCTAAAAACCTCCACTGCCCAATCAACCCACTCTTCATATATGACACTTTTGTCACATCGAGGCTGTACCCCATTCTTTGAAAGGCCGCTTGCCTTATACTCAAAGGAAATTCGATTGGACCAGCTTCTTCTTCCTGAGTGCCCAACTGCAGCACTTAACGAAGCATATCAGCCGAGAATACCAATGGCTGTCCTGCAATACGAGTGCGTAGAACTGTCGGAGTGACCGAGCAGTCTACTTGCAAATGTTCGTAAAACTGACGGATGTAGGGTAACACAATCTGCACATTATGCGACAGTGCATATCCGATCCTTGATTCAACAAGAAAATCCAGCACTTGACGGAATCCCTGCGCCTCAGGGAGATTCAGATCTGGATGAAGCACCATATTGTGCTTAGGAACGAACGCTCGAATAGCCATTTCTGCACAATAAACAAAACCATTAGATCCATTAAAAATCAATAAACTTGTTTAAATTCAAATTTGTTTTATTTTGTACTTGTTTAAGTACAAAATCTAACACAATTAAATTTCTACAAGTTTAATAAAATTTATATTAACCAAAGTAAATAAAGTACAGATTCGAAGGAAACAGATTCGAATGTAACAGATTCGAGTAAGTCTCTGTTCGAGTCTAATGACAGATTCGAAGTCCCTGGTCTTCTCGAGTCTAATGACAGATTCGAGAAAAGCCCCATGAATTGATTCGAATAGCCGTCGGCCATTATTTCAACAAAAAACCAAGATTTTAACCATTTTGAACTTAGCAAATCACATACATTAGTTCAACTAGGTTCTAATCATTGATTTATGCTTCTAATTTAACTGTTTACCGGTCCAAAATTGGTAATTTTGTAAAAAACCTATTTCAACCCTTAAACCTTTAAAATCGATGATTTTGACCTAAATGATGTATAAAACTACTCAAATCTTGTACAATCCGGTTGATTATACCTAAAAGTATCTGTAGAATCGAAACACCAAGTAAGAAACTCGACAAAATGTCGTTTATGAGAGAAACGATAGACTCGAGAATAGATTCGAAATCGCCTTGTTAGATTCGAGTGAATAGATTCGAAAACAGTAAGTCTTAAATGACTTCACTGTTGACCTATATATATTACCAACCCTCGTATCTAAGGATAGACTCGAATCTACTGACAGATTCGAAGCCTTCCTTATTCGAGTCTGTCATAAACTCGAAAAACCAAACACTTAGAAAAATTTCGAAAATTTTGAAATAACTTCAACTTTTTCAACCTTTTTTTCCGGTATTGTGTAACAAGATAAACTATGCCAATTCTTTTACCCTAAGCACAGATATTTCACGCAATGTTTATTTTATCCAACTTTGAATGCACCCTCAGTAATTTTTGACCTTTTACCTAAGTAAAAATTAAACTAAATTAAAATAAAATAAAATAAAATAAACTAAACTAAGGTAAAAATAAAATAAAATAAAATAAAATAAAATAAAATAAAATTTTGACCAAAAATTTATTCTAGACTTAAGCTATACTTAACAAATTTAAAACCTAAGCTAAAAATTAAACGAAATGTTTTTGATGAGTGTAGTCTAAGAAAGGTTCAATCAGATAGCGATGTCAGATACTTACTTTCAGTACTTAAACTTTCACACTTAGGAATTTTTTTTGATTCCTTTGATTATTTGTCGTGACATACCTATTTAGCCGATTGTTGGTATTTTACCCCGTTAAACATTCTACATTTCGGAATATCCCTTGGCATTTTAATTTATCAGGAAATTATCGTACGTGACTCAGACATAGACATACTTTTATGATCAAGGCACACAGGCAAAGATTCTAACTTGTTGGTATTTGCAAACTTTCTTTAAAAGACAAACATCGAACACAGGTCTGTATTTTCATACAACAAAGTGTCTTAGTTTGGCTTAAAGTTTATTTTTTTTAAAGTTAGCAAGACAGCGGTGACAGGTCTGTACTGACGTACAACAAAGCGACATGTCTGCTAACTCGAATCTAAACAGAGACAACAGGTCTGTACTTACGTACAACAGAGTTGCATGTTTTCGACTCTCAGTTTTATATGATATTTCTATTCTTTCCATTTTCAGATGTATTTGATGTTGCCATACATCCCCAGAAAGTTTGCATACCTCATTTAGACTCAAAGTTTGTATGTCTTGTACATAAAAATTAAGACCGATTGGTCATACATCTAAGTTAGTGACACGCTTGACTTTTTCTAGAATATTTTATTAGCCTTGAGATTCCCTATATGTATTATGTCTACCAACACATCAAACTAAAATAAAGTATAACACTTAGAATTAGTTGCATTATGTGTGAAAGCCTAAACACTTAGAGTCTGTAACGACGGTGCTAATTTTCGTCACTTTGAACCTATGTATCTAAGACTTAACTCTTTTTCTGATATTCTCTTTTTTTGTATTTTTGTAATTTTCTCTCTTTTTTCTTTTGTTTTTCATAAGAAAAAGCAGTAAAATAAGCTAACCTACTAACTTACTAAAAATAGAAACTTACTAAAATTAGAAACTTACTAAAAATAGAAACTTTCCTAAATTAGCAGACTACTGTAAAGAAAGAAATACTACGACTCTAAAAGAAAATAAACTACTACTACTAAGGCCAAATTACTCTGGGTTGCGCATTCCATTCAGTTTAATTAAATACTCAAACCGTGACTTATCAAACGCTTTGGTAAATAAATCTGCATTATTATCTTCTGTTGCCACTTTTACCAGTTTGATTAAGTTCTTTTCAACACAATCACGAATAAAATGATGCCTTATGTCTATGTGCTTAGTTTTGTTGTGTTTAACTGGATTATTAGTTATAGCAATTGTAGATTGATTGTCTATCCTAATTGGAGTTTGAGTGTAAGCCAAACCGTAATCCCGCAATTGTTGTTGTATCCACAGAACCTGTGAGCATCAACTACCAGCAGCAACATACTCGGCCTCGCACGTTGACACGGCTACCGATGTTTGTTTCTTGCATTGCCAGGACACCAATCTCCCTCCTAGGAACTGACAACCTCCAGTCGTTGATTTGCGCGTCAAGCTGCATCCTCCGTAGTCAGAATCTGTGAACGCCTCTAACTCTAGATCTCCCTCCGCGTGATACCAAAGTCCCAGCTTCGGTTTCGACTTGAGGTATCGTAGAATCCTCTTCACAGCTTTCATATGCATCTCCTTCGGATTCGCTTGAAACCTAGCACAAATACACACAGCAAACATAATATCAGGTCTTGAAGCAGTTAAATACATAAGTGACCCAATCATGGCCCGATATAAAGTCGGATCCACATCGGTATCACTTTCAGTACCCGGCCCGAGATTATGATTCACTTGAATCGGCGTGCTGAAATGGGCAGTCAACTTAGTTCCCTCCATCCCGAAACGTTCTAATATGTCATAGACATACTTAGTCTGATGGATAAACATCCCTTCCTTCTTCTGGTCAACTTGTAACCCCAAAAAGAAATTCAACTCCCCCATAGCACTCATCTCGAACTTAGACTTCATCACCTTCTCGAAATCTTTGCACATCTGTTCGTCTGATGATCTAAAGATGATATCATCGACGTACACTTGTACCAAGATAAAGTCTTCACCCTTTCTCTTAACAAACAGAGTACTATCTATCCTACCCCTTTCAAAACCGTTTTCTAAAAGATGGTTGGATAGAGTCTCATACCACGCCCTAGGTGCCTGATGCAATCCATATAGAGCCTTATCTAAGCGATATACTCTATCAGGATATTTTGGATCTGTAAATCCGGGCGGTTGTTCTACATACACCAACTCCTTCACTTTCCCATATAGGAAAGCACTCTTAATGTCTAGCTGATATACCTTAAAGCCTTTGAAGGAGGCAAAAGCTAGAAACAACCTAATGGCTTCCAGCCTTGCTACTGGTGCAAAAACCTCGTTGTAATCGATTCCCTCCTCTTGGTTGAAACCCTTTACAACTAACCAAGCCTTGTTGCGCGTGACTATACCCCGATCGTCTCTTTTGCACTTAAAAACCCATTTGGTTCCTATTGCTATTTCCCCTCGAGGTAACGGAACTAACTCCCACACTTCTAGTTTCCTAAATTGCGAAAGTTCTTCCTGCATCGCTTCAACCCAAGAGTTATCCTTAAGTGCCATTTGCACATTTTTAGGCTCTACTTGCGATATGAAACACGAATAGAGTCATGTGTGATATGCCTCGGAGTCGTTTATCATCGACAACAACACAGTGTTGTTATTTACACTACTCCGAGTCCTCACACCCTCGTTAGGATTTCCTATGATGCTTTCTAATGTATGGTTCTTGTTAATCCTAGAGGTCTCTATATCATCAACTCTTAGATTATCTCCTAAGTTAGATCCTATTTCACCTAATGGGGGAATAGGCTCAGCTTCTACATTTTCCTCCTCACGGATGTTTTCCTCAGAGTTGGAACTCGATGCTTGAGTCTGATTCTCAGTGGTAGGTGCCTCTTGATCAGCAACTTCTGGAGATCTATCTACAGTCGCAGTAGGCTCAGATGTAGATTCAAACGTGGTCCTCGGAAAGATATGGCCATCGTCGTTCAGATGCAACGTCGCCATGTCCTTTTCGATTGTACCTGCATTATCATCCAAAGGAATGTTAAATGACTCAAATAACTTATCATAGTCAAATATCCATTCCGGACCAGTTTGGGGTTCATGTGTATAACTTGTGACTTCAATATTATACACAATCTCCACAGTACCATTTGTTTTGTTAAACACCCGTTTGTTTGGTGAGTTCGGCACATAACCTAGGAAGTATCCTTTGTCAGCCTTTTCACCAAACTTCGGTTGATGTTTTGTTCTTAAAAGAGTGCATGGTACTCCAAACGGTTCGAATCCAGTTAAGTTAGGTGGCCGTTTATTCAAAATTTCATAGCATGTTTTGTTCAACGATTTAACTGTAAGGACTCGGTTTAAAATATGGCACGCGGTATTCACTGCCTCCCCCCAAAACATGGTAGGAAGCTTTGAATCCGAAAGCATAGTCCTTGCAGCTTCAATCAAAGTTCTATTTTTACGTTCGGCCACCCCATTCTGTTGAGGTTCATATGGTGCACTGAATTGATGCACTATGCCTTTGTTAGGCAATATACACCAATTACAGTGTTTTTGAATTCAGTTCCGTTATCACTACGAATTATTTTAACCCTTGTTCCGTAGGAGTTCTCCACTTGGTCTAAGAACCCGATGAGCTTTGCAGCCGTCTCGTCCTTCGTACCTAAAAAAGAAAACCCAAGAAAAACGTGAGAAATCGTCAGTGATAACTAAGCAGTACCAACTACCTCTGATACTCCTTTTGTTGATTGGGCCGAAAAGGTCCATGTGCAACAAATCAAATGTTGAGGCTATGGAATTCTGCTTCTTGGACTTGTGTGTCTTCTTATGCTGTTTGCCCTTCATGCAAGGTAGACACTTGTCCTCGAACTGAAAACTTTTCATTGGCACACCCAGTCCATTCTTCGTTATGTAATTCATCTTTCTTGAGTGCAGGTGAGCCATGCGTCTGTTCCACAGTACTGATTCCGTCTCTGAAGCTTTGGATAATAGACAGATTGGCCCCATCGATGTTTTCGGCTTGTTCATATCCAGCATGTACAAGTCGTTCTTCCTTGGCGCCCGCATCAATACCCATTCTTCAGGAATTTTGAATCCCGGCTTTAGCACTAACGCCTCAGTGTCAGTAAATAACACCGAGTTCTTCTTATCACAGATATGAGATACACTAATGAGATTGTGAACCAGTTTATCAACGTGATAAACTTGGTCCAACTTGATTGTCCCATTAGTGACCACTCCGGTACCCGTGATATTTCCACCCTTGTTGCCAGCGAATGATACGAATCCCCTATTACCTCCCTTGAAGTCTGTGAGTAGACTTCTTTCCCCCGTCATGTGCCTGGAGCAACCACTGTCGACGAACCACTTGTTGTTTGGACCTGTAGTTATCTCCTGCACATGAAAGAAAAGAGGTTAGTTATCACGGGGAACCCAAGCCATGACTGACTTGGTAAGACCATTCTCGTCCCATACGTGAACTCTTTCAAGTACACAGCTCGCTTCATGTGACTTGGGCCTTGGACTGAATTCTTTGTGAGGGCCGAGGTGATTTAAGTTCACTCTTTGGTCCCTTGGTTGTAGGCATTTTGTTGTGAGCTCTAGAATAGTCCTATTATGAGCCATTTCTGACCTGTGAGCCCTGACTCTACCGGTGCATACTGTCTACTGGAGTTTGACCTAACTGAGTATGTGACCGGCGAGGTTGGTGCGCCTTTAGACTTGTTTGTGGTGCCTGACCTAGATTGAAAAAACAAAAAAATTATTGACACGAATGCCGTGAATTTGTCCTAAATCACTCCTTTGTTCCCAACCTTACCGGTGTTTTTTCACAACTTGTTGGGTTGTGCCTGTTGCAGTTTTCTCGGTAGGTTGATGTAGGTGCCCGAGAGGTTCCAAGTATATAGTTATAAGCGTAGAGGGGGGTGAATACAGCATTAAAAACTAGACACTCTTCTCAATGTTGATGGATGATCAACAATTTGTTAAGTAAAAACAACTTGAATCGGAATAGTTCAAGCTGAGATGCAGATACACAGTATGCTTACTAGGCTAGAAAGACTCAAACTAGTAACAATGAATACCGCACTAAGAAGGCCGCCACGTGTTTTACAAGACTTAGAAGGAAACCTTATGGAAACAGCTTAGACACACAGATGCTGGTTTCACAGAAGGTTTGCATGCATGAAAATCACACTTGGCCGTTCCCTCTTGGGTTCACACGTAGCTTTCTCACTCTTTTCTGACCTTAGAGCGGCCGTTATACTCCTAGAGGATTTAAGAAAACATCTCATTGGACGGAATGAAAGGAGAAAGTCTGTTGAAAAGACAACATAACCGTTTCTCACTGTCTGAAAAAGCAGACTTGTCTGCACATGTTGCAACTTTTGTCCTTTTTACTTGTCTACTGTTGCAGTGCCGTTAAAATAATGAGGAACTGTCAACGTTGCGTCTTTCTGCCGGGTAAAGGCCTATTTTGATATAAGAAAAGTCTGTCACCCTTTTTCAAATAACCTTTTGTCTTCATGTTACCAAAACACTTGGGCAGGCGGAGCATTCTGTGTTCCGAACTTTTCATTCGACTTTGTAAACTGTCTGTAGCAAAGACTAATACAGGATTTGAATTGTAGAACATATTCAATAAAGTGTTTAGCCTCACAAAGAACAGGTTACTGTGTCACAAGAAACAGAAACACTTTTTTTAAAATGCCCAACTGCTCACAGTGGAAGATCGTAACAGTGTTGGCCAGCTGTT
>JAANYP010001688.1:0-13898 GCA_020465985.1 Centrapalus pauciflorus
TATATATATATATATATATATATATATAGGAGTGGGTTCAATGGAAAATCTATATGCATCGGAAAACCGGGGAACCACTTTATAGCTATTGGATCAGATGATGCATAACGCAGAAAGTCAACGCATCACGCGAGAATTGTGATGCATTTGTGGTGGTGCATGGAGGTTTTTCGATGCATGTTGGTATTCCATTGAACCATATATATATATATATATATATATATATATATATATATATATATATATATATATATATATATATATATATATATATATATATATATATATATATATATATATATATATATATATATATATATTGAGGTTCAATTGAGAACTTTTGTGCATCGGGGCACCTCGAGGCACTTTTGTGCATCAGATAATCTAACAAGGGTGCACAAATGACATTTTGGGAAAATTAAATATATGAAATTAATTAATTTTTTATAAATCATTAAATGATAATTATGAGTTAATTTAGGAATTAAAATCTTAAATTAACAAACTTCCCCATTATCCTCCCTATTTCTCTCTCTCTCTCTCTCTCTCTCTCTCTCTCTCTCTCTCTCATACTTTTGAGTAAGATATGGATTTTATGATGAAGAGATGCATTTTGGAAGATATGAATGTTTGTTGGAACGATGAACGATTAATGTTTGAATGAACGATGCATCACGTTAAATTAAAGTGCATTTTGGATTTTTTTTATTAAGAGATGCATTTTGGAAGGTACGAATTTTTGTTGGAACGATGAACGATTCATGTTTGAATTAACGATGCATCACGTTAAATTAAGGTTTTTGGATGAACGATGCATCATGTTAAATACGAAGTTGATGAACATGAAGATAATGGATGAAGATGATGAACACAAAGAATGAACAACAATGATGCATCCGAATCTTTATTTTTTATTTGAATTTGTATTATTTTTGGAAATGTAATAATTAAATGAGGATTGCATAATTCCTGTTTTACCCCTCCGCATATTTTATTATTTGCACTTGATGCATAAAACTTTCTATTTAATTACCCTTTTGCCATTTGATCTAAACCACACATTCTTTTCATCCAAGGGACATTGGAGGTTCTTTTGTGCCTCGATGCACAAAAGTTCTCAATGGAACCTCCCTATATATATATATATATATATATATATATATATATATATATATATATATATATATATATATATATATATATATATATATATATATATATATATATAGATTCAAGATCAATGGGGTACCATGTTAGACTAGGGTACCGGGGAACCATTTATAGCCAATCATATATCATTAAAATCATTAAATATAATATAAATTTTGCTTAAAATTCTTTCCCACATTAATTAATGTTGGGGGTAAAAATGGTATTAAAAAATTTAAATTAGAATCAAAGATTCTGTGTATCCCATGAAAATCTCCACTTTACTTAATATCATATATTACACCCATATTGAACATATGCAATGATGACACTCCATAAACCAAACATGTTCAATACCGTCAATATTGGTTTATCACTAAAACGGTTAACAGCGACAAAAAACACAATAAACTCTGACTGCACATGTACAATAACGTGTAAATGAAATTGAACCTTCACGAAGGATTTGAAGAAAATAATAAATATCTTTATTTAATACATCCGGTTGAACATGTTCACTAAAACCCATTGTCGAATCCAATTGAACATGTGCACTAAAACCCATTGTCGAATCCGATTGAACATGTTCAATAATACCCATTGTCGAATCGAATTGAACATGTTCATCAAAACCCATTTTGAAATTTATTATAGATTTGTTATGGAAGTAAATCCTATGATTAGGGGAACTATTATATTATTAGTTGTCATCCATTATTTAATATAAATCTAATTGACTATATTACCCTTTTAAACTTATAACCAAACATGGGTGGACTCCGGTTCCCCAGTCTAACATGGTACCCCATTGATCCCGACCCTATATATATATATATATACATATATATATATATATATATATATATATATATATATATATATATATATATATATATATATATATATATATATACAGGGGGGTTCAATGGAAAACCAACATGCATCGGAAAACCTTGGAAAACCTCCATGCACCACCACAAATGCATCACAATTCCCGCGTGATGCACCAAATTCTCCGCGTGATGCACCAAATCCCGCGTAATGCATTAAATTCCCGCGTGATGCATCGACTTTCTGCGTGATGCATCACCTGATCCGATGGCTATAAAGTGGTTCCCGAGTTTTCCAATGCATATAGGTTTTCTATTGAACCAACCCCTATATATATATATATATATATATATATATATATATATATATATATATATATATATATATATATATATATATATATATATAGAGAGAGAGAGAGAGAGAGAGAGAGAGAGGGAGGTTCAATGGAAAACCACCATGCACCTGAAAACTTGTGAAAACCGCACTGCACCACCACAAATGCATCAAATTCCCCGCGCGATGCATCAAAATCCCGCACGATGCATCAAATTTTCCGCGTGATGCATCAAAATCCCGCGTGATGCATCATCTTATTTACGATCCTGCCACCGCGTTTTTCATGAAATGCACCAAATCTGACGGTTTGTGTAGGTTTCCATAGTTTTCAGGTGAATGTTAAAAAAAGATCATGTGAATTGTGTGAATGATCATTCACTAGGATGATCATTCACATAAAATGTGCATGAACATTCATATTATTTTTAAGGACATAGAAGGTGCAAATGTATGTGAAATTCATATATCATGTGTATAACCTTAATTTAAACATGGTTATGAAACAAAATTTAAAAAGTTTTTAAGGTTTGTACCTTCCGGTACACTTGATTTTGAAAGGTATTTTTTTGAGCCTGATTCTATACATACACACAGACACACAGACACACACACATACATACATGCATGCATACATACATACATACATACATACATACATACATACATACATACATATATATATATATATATATATATATATATATATATATATATATATATATATATATATATATATATATATATATATATATATAGGTTTGGATTACAGTGAGTACCATTAGTTTTGTGGAGTACCGGAAGTACATCGCTTAAAACCATTCTTTTGATTTTTTTTTTTTTCAAAATCATGTTTAAATTAATAACACAAGACTAATTGTAAAAAATCACATGTAAACACACACTATAACAATGTGAAATGTGCATGTTCACATGAACTGTACTTTTCTTGTTCACGTAAATTTTTTAACGTTCACATGACTTTTAAAATGTCATAAATAGTCTTATATGGTTTGTATCTGAATAAATATGAAAAAATAATTTTTTTCAGAGCATATTCACATCCGAAATCCGTGTGTTCCCAAGTACTCACAGTTGTCTGATTTTTTAGATACTCACATGAACTATTTTCTGTATATATATAAAATAGATTGATTATGGTCGTTAAATTTAAGAAAGCTACTTTTGAACATTTCCACTAAGCAAGATGTGGAATTATGGTGTTTAATTAGAAATTGATTTGCCCATATGCTTTACACAAAAGCATGCAAGTTTTTTAAGTGCAAAAAAGTCTCAAAAGTATCAAACCTGCCCTTTTGGATAGTTTTGTAAAAGGATAATCTCATTTTAGCCTACTTTAATTGTTGGTCAAGTTTTTTCACTTATTATATCATAAAGTTAGCGTTTTAAAAGTTGAGACTTGAGAATTAAACCAATGATTTTTGGAGTAAAACCATTGTTTATTGGTGCATGGAATGAGACTTTGCAACATCATCTCCATCACTTTATTTAATTATATTAATTTAATATATGGTTTAAATTTTAAATGTAGTCTCATTATCTAAAAAGTTATATTCGACTGTGTTTGACATGCAACTTATGAGAATTATGGTTTTTTAATTTTAAAAGTTCTAGCTCTCTTAAGCTCTATGATCATAAGCTTTTAAAACGAGAAGCTAATTCAAGTATGTTTTGATATTAGTATGAACTTATGTTTGATAAAATAACAATTATACCCTTATGAAAACATATATTTAACTTAGCAGTATTGTTAAGTTGTCATTTAATGTCATTTTACACATTAAAGTTTCGGTTCCAGCTAAATAGTCAAGCACGAGTGTAATAACAAAAACTTAACTCCAACTACTAGTATCAAACAAAAACAGGTTTAACTAAAAGCTAATTTTATCAAACATATCCTATTTAGGTGCGACGTAGATATTATCTACTTGCAACAATGAAATTATAAGAATTTAAACAAAAAAAAAAAAAAAACAAAGTAGTAAAAATGAAATTATGAATTAATTCGTAACATTATCCTACGGTTATTCTATGTGATTTTCATTTTCTGAAAATGATTAATTTTAGCTTATTCCTAACATTCACAACAGGGCCGTCACTTAGATTTTAGAGGCTCTGGGCAATAATTATTAAAAAAACCATTTATATATATATATTTATAAAGTTCACTAGACCGTAACATAGATTTTGAAGGCCCTGTGCAATGATCATAAAAAAGTCATTTATATATATTAATATATAGTTCACCAATATTATAAAATTACTATAGATCTTGGGTTGAACCAACTAATATATATACACAGGTTAACTTTTTTGAGTCCTTACAAAAATTTGGGTCCTGTGCCATAGCCCATCTTGTGTTTGGCAAGAACCGGACCTGATTCACAAATTCTTCTTTTTCTACCACTTAAATTACGCAATCACAACTTACAAACCACTTGTTGGAAATTAGCTTATATGACTTTAACTGTTAAACATATAACATGACTCTATCAAAGTATAAAACATGTAGCAAGCTGAAAATCGCAAACTCACATTTGGCAATAAAAACGTTGCAATTAAGCGATTTACAATTAGCGTATTGAAAAATTACACAAAACAATGCTTAAAATTAAAAAGGAAACACTAATCAAAGTATCAAACATTAGTGACAATCTGCAAGTTGAAAGAGGCAAGAGACGACATGATTGTGAGGTGCTAAGGTAAAGAGAGCAATCGGTAGACTTGGGTTGTGTTTGTTATTTGGGCAAAAAATGATCAAAAATAGTAACATCTTTTGTCATTTTTTCATTAATAGCAACATTATTTTTTTTAATCATTAATAACAATAACTTTTATTTTTTTTTCAATATTAGTAATTTTTAACCCCACTAACTGAGAACTCAGTTAAGTCAGCTGACATGGCTTTTTTTTTTTTTTTATGAGTTGGAGAGCCACGTGTACAAGGAGGTAACTTATAACCAGGTAACTTAAACATAGTTACTGTGTTCGTTTCATTCACCAGGTAAAATGTTCATACGTTCGTTATCTTAGAGCGGGAAGAAGTAGAAGCGACGCTCAGAGCATCCATCGACGGGCGTTTCATCTTTCTCGGATCATCCTTCGTCGCTTTCGTTTAGGGTTTACTTGGCTTTCGTTTAGGGTTTTTATCAAGTTTGTGCTCGTTTCATCCACAAGGTATGAATAAGTTTCATCCATCGACGCTTCACTTCTAACCTCTGTTCTAAGTTAGGGTTTTCTTTGCTTTCGTTTGTGCAGAATGACTTCGTCTTCTCAGTCTAAGTGGGTTATCATCGACGTTAACTATGGTGGAGTGTTCCTCAAGCACCCACTGCAATATGCTGGTGGAATTTTCAAAAATGTTCAAGTGGATTTTTTAGGAAATTGACTTCGAAAACATTTATTCATTTTTTGAGGAGGTTAGTGAAACAGTATTTGCTAACATATAAACTGTGTTCCTGGTAAGGAAATGATAAATGATATTAGGGTTTTGAAAGATGATGATGATGTAGAATCTTTTGTTGAGTTTGACCTGTCAACTGATAAAGGCATCAAAGTGTATTTGGACCTATATGGTACTAATTTATCAGAATTCATACTTGATGATGATAATAGAAATAAGTTGTTGATTCAAAATCCATCGAATGAGAACCAAAGTAGTAGTAATGGGGCTGGATAAAATAATGAAGGGGTCGAATTAAATGAGAATGTTGTTGATGAGCAGATAGAAGGTAGTGAGGATGATCAAGTTAGTGATAATGGTGAATCAAATAGTGAAGAAGCTCAATCAGAAGCATCACTAGACCATCTATCTGAGGGAGAGGATGAGGTAAGTGAGTTTAGAAAGAAAAATGGTCCTGATGTAGCTGTAAATTTTAAAGCCCAGAGACATACATAAAGGAATGACATGGTTGAGGAACATGAAGCATTTCTGAGTGAACTTCATGGTTATTTGAAAGGGAATAAACAGGAAGTAACAAATGATAGTGATGAGGATGGTCTGGAAAATGAAGATGAAAAGAGAGGTCCTAGGCATAATCCTAAGATCAGTTGGAAATTAATGAAACCTGTAAATCGTGAAAGATATGAAAGTCCAAAACAATTGAAAGATTGTCTTACCTACTATGCTTGAATCATTTCAGGTGAAAACATTGCATGATGAACATAGGTGTGCAAGAAATTTCAAGTCTTGTCCTTTGGTTAATTCAAGGTGGGTTGCAGAGAGGTTTGCAGAGAGGATTAGACAGAACCCAAAAATAAAGTTAAAAGACCTCCAAGCAGCTTTTGTTAAGAAATACAAATGTGAAATAACACTAGTTCAGTGTCATAGGGCTAGGAAGTTTGCGGTTAATGAGTATGAACAAGGAATGAGAACACACTATGCAAAGTTGAGAGACTATAAGGAGGAAATCTTTCGAACAAATCCAGGAAGTACAGTGAAGCTTAATGTTGAAACAAATCCAGATGGAAAAAGCTATTTTCAGAGTTACTATGTTTGTTTCAAAGGACTAAAAGATGGTTGGATTCGTAGTTGTAGAAGAGTACTTGGATTAGATGGTTGCTTCTTAAAGGGAGTTTGAAAGGGAGAGTTACTTTCAGCTGTAGGAAGGGATGGTAACAATCAGATATATCCAGTGGCTTGGGCAGTGGTAAGCGTAGAGAATAAAGAAAATTGGACTTGGTTCATTGATTTATTGAAAGATGATCTTGAGCTTAATGATGGTGTAAGAGTTACCTTAATATCAGATCAACACAAGGTATTCAACTTAACTGATTCTATTAATTGTTACATACTGTTATTGTTACACTGATTCTATTAATTGTTACTTACTGTTATTGTTACATTGATTCTATTAATTGTTACACACTGTTAATTGTTACATACTATTATTAATTGTTAATTTGTTACACACTATTACATACATATATTATTAATTGTTAATTTGTTGCACACTGTTATTGTTACACATAGACAGAAGGTATAGAAGTTAAGTGTTTTTAATTGTTAATTTGTTACACACTGTTACATACATATATTGTTAATTGTTAATTTGTTACACACTATTATTGTTACACATAGACACAAGGTATAGAAGTTAAGTGTTGTTAATTGTTAATTTGTTACACACTGTTACATACATATATCGTTAATTGTTAATTTGTTACACACTGTTATTGTTACACATAGACACAAGGTATAGAAGTTAAGTGTTGTTAATCCTTAATTTGTTACACACTATTAAATGTTAACTGTTACACACTGTTACATACATATATTGTTAACTGTTACACACATATACTGTTAAATGTTACACATAGAGTTTCTAAGTGTTGTTACATTTAACTGTTACACACATTTAACTATTAACCAGGGAATCATTGAGGCTGTGAAAGATGTTCTACCACATGCCGATCATAGACAATGTGCTCGGCATATATACGCAAATTTCAGAAAAAAAATTTAATGGCACAGCGTATAGAAACCTCTTCTGGACAGCCTCAAAAGCCAGTTACCCTCAAAAATTTGAGGAAGCAATGAATGATATTAAGTCATCTAATGTTGAAGCTTACAAGTACCTTGTTGAGAGGGCTCCTGAAAGTTGGTCAAGGGCATTTTTCCAGACTGGCAGGAACTGTGAAGCCGTAGAAAATGGCATAAGTGAGTGTTTTAACTCATGTATCCTTGAAACGAGAAAGAGACCTATCATAACGATGTTGGAGGCCATTAGGATTATCTTGATGGAGAGAATGGAAACAATGAGAAAGAAGGCTGACAAATGGACAGATGACATTTGTCCATCAATTAGGAAGAAGCTTGAAATGAACAAGGAATTACAAAGGTTTGTTTATCGAATCTATGTTAAGGAGTACATTCAAAGTGATAGTGAATCATCTAAGTTGTTGTATCTTTGTAGGTTTTGGAGGGTTTAACCAAGTGGAGGTACACAATTTGAGGTTAAGAATGGGATGGATGCTTTCATAGTTGATGAGGAGGCCTATGAATGTTCATGTAGGATGTGGCAATTGTCTGGATTGCCATGTCAACATGTTGTGGCAGTCATCTTTTATATCAATAAGATGCCAAAAGATTATGTCCCATTGTGTTTCACTGTGGTGAACTTCAAAGAGGCATACAGTCATTATTAAATGCCTTTGAATGGCATGGATATGTGGCCCAAAACAAACTTTGCCAATCCATTACCACCACATCCAAGGAAGTTACCTGGAAGGCCGAAGGTTAATCGAAGAAAGGAAATAAGTGAGGGTGGAGACAGAGGATCCAACCAGTGGAAATGCAAAAAGTGTCAACAATTTGGCCATAATAGCAGAACTTGTAAAAATGAGAAAAAAGACCCACCTCTAAAGATTAAGTTACCACATGGGAGAAAGAGAATACATCCACAAGTGGAAGCTGGAACAAGTTTGCTTATTGTTTGATTAGTATTCTAATTGTATTCATTATGCTAACTTCATTTTATTGTAGGTCAAGCAGGTAGGGGCAGAGGTAGGGGCAGTAGAGGAGGAAGCGTAAGAGGAAGAGGCAGAGGAAAAGGAAGTTGGAATGCAGGGGTGTCAATAGACCCTGTTACAGGGGAGACATTGATTGGGGTAAATACAGAAATGCCTATCAATTTACAGATGTGCCTATAATTAATTGTTAATTGTTAATCATTTGATTAATTGTTAATCGTTGCAGTCTGGTATAAGAAGGCCAACACCTGTTTGGCATTCTTGGGTACCACTTCCTAATCAACCACCAGTAGCATCACATGAAGCACCACTTCCTAATCAACCACCAGTAGCATCACATGAAGCTCCAGTTGATCAACCACCAGTAGCATCACATGAAGCTCCAGTTGATCAACATTCAGTAGCATCAGCTGATAACCAAGAAGAGATGGAGCTCGAGCAGACACCATATACTCAACCACCACTTTTTGAGGCCACACAGTCTGAGGTAGCACCAGTGGAGGAAACACCAAAGCAACAAGCTAAGCCAAATGTACCAAAATCACAAAAGAGAAGGAAAAAGAGTGAAAGGATTATTTTGAAGAAACTTGCCAAGGTGACTGTGGAAAAAGATGGTGAAGGGAGCAGTTGTGTAACACCTGTCATGCTTGATTAAAGGTATGTGGGCTATGGATTTTGTGCAGAAGGGTTTTACTTTTTGAGCAGATACATTGGCTATTTTTTGTGCAGATACATTGGCTATTTTTTGTGCAGATACATTGGCTATTTTTTGTGCAGATAGGGTTATCAAATACCTTGTTTTGTTTAGGGGCTTATGGGGTATACCCATTTTTAAATGTATGCCAAAACTTTTATGTATGCCCTTTTTAACTATCAAATATATCCCACTTTATTTCAATGTATGCCTTATTCCAACTACAACTGTATATTCCAACTGCAGCTGTATATTCCAAGTTCTGTTTAGCTTATATAATTCAGTTGTTTTTGTACAGATATGGTTTTATGTATTGCTTTGATACGAGTTCTGTTTAGCTTATGTAATGCAGCAATAGCAGTCCTGTTTTAGTACAAATGTATCAAAAGGCTTATGACCTGCAGCAGATTCTGTTTAGCTTATGTACTGCAGCAGATAGCAGTTCTGTTTAGCTTGTGCAGTACAAATCCAGTTGGTACACAAATGTATCAAAAGACAAAATGGAAAAGATTCATTGCTTTAAACATTGGCAATGCCATTACATAACAAACAAAAGGCAAAATGCAAATAATTCATTGCTTTAGCCATTACATAACAAACATATAACCTATGGCAAAGCCTTTGCAAAAGCTTTCATACCTAAGTGATGAACCAACACAACAACTACATATGATAAAATGAAAACAATTACTGCTATCATCACCAAACACCTATCATATAACTTCATCTTTGTCTTATTGTTCTTCATTTCAGCCTTCAATTTTTTACATCTTCAATCAGCTTCACAATTTCCATGTCCAACTCGTTTGAACTTTGCCCATCAGTTCCATCACTGCCACAATGAAGCTCATACATTGATTATTTGTACCAATCATTGCTTAGCTTTGGATCAACCCATTGAAAGAATTCACAATCATCTGAACCCTAAAATTATTTACGAAAAAAACATGAATACTTCAAACGATTTTATGCAGATTAACTATGGCGATTGAATATAAATTTCTTACTTACTTGGAATTTATGGAAACGCCAAAATCTTCTATTAAGGTTTCTCCTAGTCCATGAGATCTTCAACATCGCTTCTTCATTGCAAAAACAAAAAGGAGCATCTTCTCTTGTTGATTTACCTAGTCCATACTCTGTTTTCTTAAGCCTTTGATGCTTTGTTGCTGAAATCGAAGAAGCCATTACATACCTTCGATCAAGGTTGCAGAGAAGAGAAGGAAGAAGAAACAGAAGGGTTGTAGAGATCTGGAAGGAAGAAGAAAGAAGCGAAGCTTCATTTTTAACCTAGATATTTTAATCAGATGACGTGGATAACCTGATACACCTGGATACACACGTGGCTCTCCAACTCATAAAAAAAAGCTATGTCAGCTGACTTAACTGAGTTCTCAGTTAGTGGGGTTAAAAATTACTAATATTGAAAAAAAAACAAAAGTTATTGTTATTAATGATAAAAAAGAATAATTTTGCTATTAATGAAAATAATGACAAAAGATGTTACTATTTTTTATCATTTGCCCTTATTATTCTAAGAGGTAATTGTATAAAGTCTGAAAACAATGTCTGAAATTAAGAGACTTACTTAAGATCTGAAATCTGAAGTCTGATAAACCACGTCTGAAATTAAGATATACATGTCTGAAATTAAGAGCTGACCTTAAATGTTTTAATTAATTAATTTGATTTTAATATTTTAGTTAAATAAAAATATTAATTTACGCCAACCTCTTAAATTAAGATTTTAGCGACTTCAGACAGAAGTCTACAACTTATTTTCAGATGTGGATTTCAGACATTCTAACCTCTTAAAGCTGACATATAACAAACAAACTATTTTAAATTAAGATCTGAAATCCATGTCTGAAATGTAACAAACAATCTCTTTTCAGTTAAGATCTAAAATTAAGACTTTAGAGGTTTTTAAGAGGCAATTAAATTCAAACAAACGCACCCTTGGAAGGGAAGTTTTTTTTTTCTTTTTTTTTTTTCCATCATCATTTAACTAAGCATGATAATATTTTTTATAATTTATGATTTTTTTTTCTTTTTCTTTTGGTTGATTAAAGGCTTGAGGTTCTCTGGTTAATTTGGAAAGTGTAATACGATTTCATTTTTTTTAAAACGAGAACATTTAAAATTAAATTGGTTGGTCCTCTTTTCATTTTGTTGAATTGAAAATTATGGTTTTTTCTGATAAAAAAATTAAAAGTTATATTGTTTGGTTGTTTCTTTTGTTTGGTTTTTCCACCGAAAACACTTAAAACTAGATTTGATTGGTTGTTTTTTCGTTTGAAGAAAAATTACTTTCGCTTGGAAAATCAAAAAGGTTAGTCGTTTTATAATTCTAAATGTTTTCACTCGAAAAAGAACGACGAACCACTTCAGTCTTTAATTTGACCAAATGGAAAAATCTATAAATAATTAAAATAATATCATTGACTATTTTTAGCCATAGATCTTCTTAATCTAAATGCTACAAATATTTCCTAGGTTCTCATAATATTAAAGGTTTTCGAAAGAACCTCTCCCTACACACACACACACACACACACACACATATATATATATATATATATATGTATATATATATACACATACATGTATGTATGTGTTTATATGTATGTATGTATGTATACTTATGTATATGTATATTTGTGTGTGTGTGTTTATATATATATATTACTATATATATATAGTATATATATATATAATATATAGTATAATATATATATATATATATATAATATATATATATATACTATATATATAATATAATATTATATAGATATAGACACACACATATTTATGTAACATACATATGTGTGTGTGTCTTATATATATATTATATATATATATATATATAATATTATAATATTATATATTATATATAATATATATATATATATATAATATTATTATATATATATGAGAGTGGGTTCAATAGAGATTTTCTATGCATCGAAAAACCTTGGAGAACCACAATGCATCGCTAGAAATCGTAATGCATCACGAGGGAATTTGATGCATCATGTGGAAATAATGATGCATCACGCGGCAATTGTGATGCATTTGTGGTGGTGCATAGAGGTTCGTCAAAGTTCTTCGATGCATATAAGTTCTCCATTGAACCCACCCCTATATATATAATATAAATACACCCTATTATAATCACCTACCGTATAATATATATAATATATATATTATAAATAGTACACACCTATATATATGTATATAGATTTGGGTTCGATTGAGAACTTTTGTGCATCGAGGCACCATTGAGAACTTTTGTGCATCGAACTATCTACCAATGGTGCACAAAGGGCATTTAGGGGATATTAAATGTATGAAAATTATTTTTGAATTTAAATGTTTTTAAGATAATTAATAGCTAAATTTGGTATGAAAATCACCATTAACTTCTTTCCTAAAATCACTCCCCCTCTCTCTCTATCTCTCTCTCTTTCTCTCCTCTCTTTTAGTCCCCTCTTGATTTTGAAAGAGATGAACGATATGCATGATTTATGTTTGTATGAACGATTCATGTTTGTATTATGATGTGTTTTGATTTTGGAAGAGATGAACGATATGCATGAGTTATTTTTGGAAGAGATGAAAGATATGCATGAAGAGATGAACGATATGCATGTATTTTGATGTATTTTGAATTTGTATTATTTTTGTTAATTTTGGAAGTGTAATAATTAAATAAGGATGTCATAATTCCTGTTTTACCCCTCTGCCAATTTCATTATGTGCACTTGATGCATAAAACTTTCTATTAAATTACCATTTTGCCATTTGATCTAATCCACACATTCTTTCCATCCAAGGGCCAGTGGAGGTTCTTTTGTGCCTCGATGCACAAAAGTTCTCAATGGATGTATATATATATATATATATATATATATATATATATATATATATATATATATATATATATATATATATATATATATATATATATATATATATATATATACACATACATACATATAGTTCGCGTGACACGGGTTTCAGATGTGATTATGCTTTGATATTTTTTTCATATTCATTAAGATACATTCACAATTTCTAGCATTTTAAAACTCATGTAAACGTCAAAAATTTTTACGTGAACATACGTTCATAATAGTACTGTTCATGTGAACATGCATGTTTCACAAAGTTTAGTATGTGTTTATGTTTGATTTTTTACAAGTAGTTTTGTATTATTAATTTAAACATGATTATGAAAGAAATTTCAAGAAAAATCCTTTCAAGCGATATACCTCCGGTACATCGCAAAATTAATAGTACTTACTTGAATCAAAATTTATATATGTATCAACAAATGAGGACCGTGCTTAAAATGAGGACGGTAAGAACCAATGAAATCGCTGGAATGTGTGAA